>CM033802.1:9686666-9891000 GCA_019656835.1 Rhododendron ovatum | reverse complement strand
CGTTTGATGTGAAAAACTTCAACGAATCAAAATCACGAATGAATGAATTAGTAGCTACACAAACTTTTTCAATGAAAACACTTCCAGGATGTATACATGGAATTTCCTTTGCTCTTACCTCATTTGTTGTGCTAGCAGGGCCAAAGTACACCACTCTACCCAAAGACAAGAGACAAAGATTGTCGAACAGTTCAAACACTTCACTGCTCAGTTGATGGATGGCCGCGATGATAGTCCTCCCCTCTCTTTGCTCTAGTTGGGTGATTCTACTCATGACATAGTAGGAAGCTGCACTATCTAGTCCGCTTGTTGGCTCATCGAGGAAAAGAAGCTTTGGTCGTGTCAGGATCTCGATGCAAATGCTCACCCGCCTCCTTTGGCCCCCGCTAAGGCCCTTGGTGCCCCAGCCTCCAATTCTCGTGTTCATACAATCGTGCAAACCCATTTCTCGTATCATGATTTCTGCTCTCTCCTTTTTCTCGAATTTGGACATGGAGTTCGGTAGCTGAAATTGAGCCGAGTAGTAAACAACTTCTATGGCCGTTATCATTGCAATCAAGGTTTCATCTTGAGTCACATAAGCCTGATTTGATGACAAACAGGAAAAAAAAAAAAAAAGAAGAAGTAGTTATTGAAGGGATTGGAGTTTTTAAATAAGTTGAGGAATTTTTATTTATTTTAAATCCTTACGATGTTCCATAAGCCAGAGCCTGTTTGTGACCATTAATTAGAATATCACCAGTGTGTCTAGTGTTGGCTCCCAATCTCCCTGCAGTTTGTGATATGTTACTAAATATACCAAGAGGAGAAAATCTTGTTTACGGACTCAATCGTGACGGTCCAAAAGTGTTCTGGATGGTCTGGATTTTAAAGAAACTTTTCCAGGAAAGTATATGAGATACTTATTTACGGAGGTGCCGTAAACATGCTGTTTACAGCACCAACCAATCACAGCTGTTCAGAACACTTTTGGATGGTCAAGATTGAGTTTGTTTACAGCACCGCCGTAAACAATATTTTCTCATAAGTAAATACTTTAACGCATAAGTTGTGACATTTGAAAAAAAAAAAAGAAAGGGATTCTGACATTGGTTTTTATCAGTGCATCCAGTGGCGGATTCAGGAATTTTCTTAAGATGGGTCATTTCTTTAGAACCAGCTCTATACATTTGAAAGTTGTAGGTGAACTCACATCAATTTTTATTATTCAATATGAAAATGAGTATATAATATATCACATATTTTTTTGTTAGTGTTAATTAATTTTGAGCTAACATAAAAAATAAACAAACTGTAAAATATTAAAGTAAATAAGCATTTTTGTTCATTTTTACATAGAACTTATAGTTATCCTAATTGATTTGTGTAACAAATAACATTAATTTTAATGGGTTTGTGGTACCAATGCTACATATGTTAGTTTAATTTTAGGTTCAAGTTGCAATAGACTCAAAATTTTGGGGGAGAAGTGTGTTTTTTAACATCTGAAAAGACAAAAACAAATTTGTAAGCACTGGGTTTCGAACCTCCACCGTGCATGCAGAGGCGCCATATTTTACCACTGGAACAATAGAATAGGCTTGTGTAGTTTTCGGGAGATTAAATATACTCCATATTACTTTCTCAAACTTGGGGGCCCTCCTTTGCAGCCCTATTTTTAGCTGGGTCACGTGACCCATCTAGGCCTATACTATATCCGCCCCTGGGTGCATCACACAGGAGATACGTCCACTTGTTTGTTAGTATCAGAGTGTATATCATTGTCCTGAAAATGGGAAAATATTACACGTACCTGCTGAGGCGTTGAGTATGGTAGTCTTGCCACAGCCGGAAGGGCCCATTACGGCCAAGACCTCACCGGGCTGCGCGTAACCCGTAAGGCCTTGGACGATGGGTCTCCATCTACCTTTTATATCTGAAACCGTGACCCATAAATCCTCCCATGTCGTCGTCCAACAGAGGTTCAACTCTAACGTCCTCGTGATCTACCATTACTCCATGGTACTCTGGCAATATTGGACTAGTGCTGGTTTCCACCTCCACTGAGTGAATCTTGATTTTCGTATCGGTATGCGTGTCTGATGAGTTGAAGTTTATTAGATGAGAGGTACCCACATTAGGTTCCATGGAGTGTTGAAGTGTGGACATTGTTCTGTCGTGTGTATTTAAGAGAGAAAAAAAAGGGAGAGCTGGTGAGGGCATGCAGTGACAAGGGAAGGCAGAATTCTGCTTATATTAACTTATGCTCGGTTATTGAGAAATCTCAGTTATTGAGATTTCTTCTTGCATTCAGTGCGGTTCTTTATTAGTCGGTAGGTGCGACGGTGAGATATCACAATCTGGCCCGAACACCTAAGTTATCAGCCAACAGTTAGAGGATTTTCCAGGACTAATAGATCTCCGATATATGTCTACCACGTTATTTGTGCAGTGAGCCACAGAAGTCCTATTATTTTTGGCCCTGTTCTGATTGTTCTAAGGTTGGTGCGAAGTATAAATTCTCGACAGCAGGATTAATGTAATTTGTATAGTTAGCATTTAGTGCTCCGCTTACTTTCATCACCTTGAGGCAAACACAGAACACATTTATGTTTATTTATTTATTAAATCGAACCCACAGATAAAGCCTAGATTTTCCATTAATGGGTTGTTAACTTTTTAAAATTGAACTAAAAGAGAGTTTGTTCTTGATCTCCAACTTTCTGATCAATTTAAATGTAATATAGTTATTGTTAGCATAATACAGTTATTTTTTTAAGATTATTTTTTTGAAGGTATATTATGAATGATAATGTTACCAAGTTTGGTCTAGGTTAATAATGGCTATGTCTTAATACAATGAATGAATGAAGTACTTGACAATCGACTTTTTTTTTTTTTTGGTTAACAGTCATAAGAATGCACATAACTGGGGAAATATATACATCCTTTTCATTTCGTTGTGTTGGGCTTCTGTTTAGTTGCTTATTTTGTAGGCTTAACCCTTGAAATTGCTAAGTCCTCGCTCGTTGAGGCAAAATCACGAACCATCACCATGATTTAGCCCTCAGGGTCGTAGCACTCTCGCTCAGGGTCAAGAAGTCATAAAAAGGGCATCCAGTCCTTTACGTTAGATGCGACAAGTCCAGGCATGCTTGTGCTCAGTCCTTGAGCCATTTTGTGACCAAACAGGTTTTGTGAGATAGGATATAATTAGTATCTAAGATTGAATGTAAACTTAGATATGTGCCCATGGCAGTTTCAATTGGAGGTAAAATGCGAAAAACCAAAAGTAGATCAGTCAACACACTCAAAAAACACAGGCTTGGCTG
Organism: Rhododendron ovatum; assembly: GCA_019656835.1. NCBI lineage: Eukaryota > Viridiplantae > Streptophyta > Magnoliopsida > Ericales > Ericaceae > Rhododendron > Rhododendron ovatum. Next base: position 9,887,689 of record CM033802.1, on the reverse strand, counting down.
CCAATTGTAGGTCTCTAGGATAACTTGAGATCAAGGTCTAATCGAAGATGAAACCTACGAACTTAACTATATAGAAAAATGCAAGTACAATGACTACATATATAGGTTGATGATTACATGAAAACTCAGTAAACGCGGAAAAGGGAAGAAATGGTGAGAAAAGCTAGTTCATGTGAATTGGAGTTGCAGTGGGAGTCTCCATCACTTGTATTTTCTGCTTAGGCTTCACATACATGAATTTGCTAATGGCAGGCTTCACATTTTCCACAATCTTGATTATCACCAAAAACAGGACCCTGTACAAAATCACCATACCCAGCAGTATCCCAAGATCAACCCACTTGGAATACCCCATTTCCACCTGAAATTCATTTTTCAAAATATATTCATTGGTTTTACAACAAAATGTCCCTGTAGCTCCTCGGTTCTTTGAGGTTTAGGGGGGCCACTGTTTCAATGGTATTCTGAGAGCAGTCACTTTGTGCATATATTGCCAAAGGTTAGGTCTGTCTCCAATCATCCCCCGCCCATACCCCCAATGATTGGGGACTAGATGGGTTATGTTATGTTGTTGTTGTTGTATATTCACCGGTGATCACGCCCCTTTGCCCTGTTTGGTTACTTGGAAAATTCAGTCCTTGAAATTCGTTCTTGTACATCCCTTGATATGCGTACTTGTGGAACGCAATGTAGTGCAAAGGGTATTTCCAGAACGGCTTGGGGAGATCGTTTGGTAACCGGAAAAATCATGCTCTTAATGCCATTACCGCTTGGATTCCTGCACCTGTGATTATGCCCATGAGGAAATTGGGCACAATGCTCGCGACGATCATCATTAGGCTTTCTACAAGGACCATGCAGGTGAATAGAACCAAATCAAAGTACAAGAAGTGTTCGAATCCTGGACGAAGTCCGCTTAGGTAATAGGCTAGCACTCCGGGAATAAGAGAGATTAGAAGCAAATATGGCACAGCAGAAAGTGTGTTGGCTACGACAAATGCAGTGGTACCATAGTGCCCATTCAATCTTTCCCTTTCAAACACCTGCAGTCATTTGGAGGGAAGTTCATTAGTAAAGCGATTTCCATGTTCTGAATTCTGATTCTTTTTTTAGTCGGTCGACTCACAAGACACTTCAAAGCTAAACTTGGGGAAATATCGAGCCCTCATCGTTGCAGGCGTACTGAACGAGTTCTGTGCATGTAGCACAACTGAAGCAACTTTGGGTAGAAAAAGAATACTACTAATCACTAAGGAAACTGTGCAAAATATAGAAGTGGGCACATTTCACCAAATTTACATATTGTGGGGGCTCCGTTTCATATGGTTCATGCTCTATGGATGTGGGTCTTGAGATTTAGCTCCTGACTTCCCAGCTCTGTCCTGCAAAACGAAGCACGACTAAGGACCACACCGGAGGTTCTCCGGAATGGCCCTCCGGTGCAAGGATCAGTTTCCTTTGATAGGAAGAACTTAGAAATTAGGAGCTAGGGTTTCTGTTGTGCATACCTTCTCCAAGAGGCATAATGGGGTATTTATAGTGAACCCTTAGCTTGATCTCCAAGGTCACACCTCCGCTCGACACGCGTCGGCTGACGTCACTTTTACATCACGATTTAGGGTTTTGCAACCGCTTTTCTAGATGAGCTGGCACCCCAGTGCCCCCATCGTTATCCTTATAACCGTTCGGATGACATCACAACCATCGTCATTGTCATTGTTTGAACACGGACGGGCTGATTCGTCAGGAACAACATGCTCGGGACCGAGCGTGCCGTTCGACCTCGGCAGCCGTACGAATGATCATATTCCCCATCCATGGGGATGCTCGGAAGGGAGCGTTCATAAAAGTTTACGTCCGTGGGACCTTCGGCTACAGGACCCTCGGCTACGGTTGTTATTTGGAACGTTGGGAGAAAGACAGCATAGAGCCGAGCGGAATGTTTGATTATGTTCGGAAATGGCCCGAGCCATTTTGCTCGGCCTGCTACAATAGCCCCTCAACCCGTGCCGAAGCTCTTTATTTGGCATGGGTTGATTTAAGACTTGGCCGAGCTTGGGCCCGTGAAGTTCGGTTTGTACTTCATATTTGGTGACAGCTGTCGAAGACCTCAACAGGTATGTCAGTCGAAGGGACGTCTCAGCAGGTGAGGAGACGGCTGTCATGGGCGATGCTTGCTACTGCCACGTGTCATACAGCGGTTGGCGAAGAGTTCGGCGATGAAATGATGGGCGGGAAATTCGAAAAGCCCCACTCCGTTTATAAATAGCAGCGAAGAAGGAGAGAGAAAGTTCTTCTGCACTCTCTCTCTAGCGTCTTGAGCTTCTCTCTCTACAACTCCGTTTTCAGAACTTCAACTCGAATCCAGATCTTTAACTTCAAGCCCCATTCTAGCAGAAATCTTCAGGTATGTCATCGATTTTCATTGTTTCACTCTTTCCCCTGCTTTTAATGCATATGTTTTGGGTCTCTGGGTGATTTTCTGGAGATTTTTGTACTATGTGAACAGTAGAGTTCTGGGATGAACGATGGTGTTCATCCCTGAATCAATCTGTTCTACCGAGCCCCCATAGAACGTTTGGTGTTCACCGAACGATTTCTCTGACGGGGATAAAAATAGCCGAACGGTCCCTAATCCCTAGGTTTACCGAACGTAGGGAGTCGTTATAGATACCGAACCCATTACGGGCTAGCTTATGACTCGTGAGCCGATAAGACGAACCGAACTTCAAAACAATTTTGTTTGCCGACGCAGATTTCAACTGCTTAATACCCCTTTGTTCTTTTCCTAGGTCTGGCTCACGAGGTCATCGACGTGTCTTCAGACTCGGATTGCTCGGAAACCGAATCCGATCGTCAATTCATCAGCGAGCTTCTTGAGCTCCGTAGGTTGAGGAATAGCCGAGCAATTACCTCAGCTTCAACAAGGATGTCGGCGACTTCTCCTGTAACCGACGATTCCAACGCCGAGCGAGATTATGAATACGCTGCCGACGATTTCTTAACGGACCCTGAGATAAGCTTCTCCCCAGAAACCCAGTCTGACACCGAGCCACAGGTGGGACAGGAAGCCAAGTCAAGGCTCAGGTCTGGAGCCGAGGCTTCGACGTCGGCTACGAGCGACGCTGATCTCTTTGACAAGGGCTTGTTATGCCCTTACGCTCATTACTTCAGTGGTAATCCGGGAGAATATGCTGCGTTCCGAACAAAATACAACATACCAGACGACGTCCTGATCCATAGAGTTAGGAGTACTGATATTAAAGACCACAGGGATCATCGTCCCGAACACATTACCGTGCCATTAATGGCCATTTGCGAGGCCGGGCTTCGGTTCCCCCTCCATCCCTTCCTTAGGGAAATACTCTGGAAATTTAGCTTGGCCCCCCATCAACTCGCAATCAACAGTTACCGAATCATCATGTCGGTAATTGCTTTGATCGAGAGCCAAGATTTGGACTTTAGGCCGACGGACCTATTTTTTACGTACACCATGTCTCGTCATGGTAAGTCCGGCCGTAGGTACCTCACAACCAGACCCAAGAAGACTCCTCTCATCGAAGGACTCGGATACTGACAAATGGGCGATTTTTATCTCGAAGTGCACGGAAACTTTGAGTTCGGCGACGGTCTCCGTCGTACACCGTTCCAAAGTGGCGGATACGAGAGGTGATAAGACCGAACAAGCTCATTCTTGTAGTTATGTTTTACTTTTTGTGTTTTTGCTGCTGAGGGTATTAATTTTTCTCTTCCCTCTTTTTCAGAGCTCGGCCCAATTTCCAAGGTGCTCAATACCAACTCTCGGGAGAAAGCTTGCGATACGCTTCTCGCCCAAGCTTGCCGACACGCCCCGACGCTACTTGATTATACTCCTTTGTACAAGGGTGTGCTGAGGAGGAAAGAAAAAGGACAGGAGGCCGCTCTCAGCAAGAAAAAGACAACCAGCTTTCCGGCAACTGAAGCCGTAAAAAAGAAAAAGGGGGCTTCTATCGTCGGGGGAGTCCGAAAGAAAAAACAACAGGAGGGAGTTAAGCTGCCGAGGATCGTGTTCACTGCGAGGAGTGGCTTACTCCGTTTGGATCTACCGAACCTCTGCAACAGTCAACTGAAGATATGTCAAGGAGGAATATCCCTAGGCCTGTAATTCCAACAAAGTCGGCTAACCCGGCTCGGATCCGAGGCTCTGTGGACCAACAGCACCACAAGGAGAAGAGACAAAAGACAACAGAGGATGTCGTTTTGCCACATACTTCTCAGCCTCAGGATACAGTCCAAGCTTCTCAACCAAAGGACCAGGGGAATCTCTCTGAGCCCCATATTGATCTCACCGACCCAGTTACCGAGGCTGCAGTCCTTCGGCAATTCAGCCCTTCGTACACAATGCCGGATGGCAGGGTTCTGCTGCAGAACGACTCTGTCAAAGAGGAGCCGAACCTGGCTGTCACGCTTCTGAGAGGGCTCGCTTTGCCGAGGGATTATGATCAAGTTCCCACCGACCTTCTTCCAGGACTCGGAGAGATGTGTTCTCATCTCGTTCAGGTTTGTTCCTAATTTTCTCTCTTCTCTTTCTTCTTTCTTTTCTCTTTTCAATTTGCACTCCCCCTTTTTGTTAGGCTGGCCAAGCTGCGCTGAAGGCGTATGACAAGGCCTCTAAAGTTTCTGCCGAACGAGAGAGGTACAGATCCGACCGAGATTCCTGGCGAACCAAGTTCAGGATTTCAGAACAGCAGGTCAAGGACGCGGATGTTGAGATGGAAAAGCTGAAGAAGGAGCTTGCTGAGGCGAGAGGTGCCGCCGAGACTGCTGAGGCTGAAGTGAGAAAAATGAAGAAGGAGGAGAAGGAGAAGATTAAGGCAGCCGACGCAAAGGGATATGAGGCTGGGATTCAAAGGGCCGCTCTAGAGTACACCCAGGTTGCTCACAAGATGGTCAACGACGAGCTTGAAGCTCGGTTACCTGATTTCTTTAAGCTGGGATATGCTGCTGGAGCCGACGCGATGGCTGGTGTTATGGCCATTCAGCCCGAATCCGGTTTTTTGAAGCAACTTCCAGAGCCGATCGTGCCTGATTTGGAGCTCCTTATACAGAGGAGGAGTGCCAACCCTTGCCTCCTGAGGACGAAGATGAAGAGATGACCGACGTGCCAGTGGCCGAACAAGAGGAGAAGGCTGGAGATGATGAGATCCTCTTCAAGCTCAAGACAAGGTGGCCGAAGATACCCAAGTTTAGGAACTTTCTTTAAGTTTTTGTTTCTGAGTATTTTGAACTTTACTTTGGACTGGATGGCACCGAACATTTGGTATATGCCATGCCAGGTGTAATAGTTTTAAGAGGGTCGGTATCGAACAATTCATTAAGCCGAGCCCTGTTGGTATCAGTTTTTGAATTTCAAGTTTGTGTTCAAATGACTTAGAAGAAATTCTCAACTTTGTTATCGTACTGAATATTTCTTTATGCCTTGGAAATATTTTCTGAGTTTTTTGGCCGAGTGTTAAACAACATTGGCTTGTTTTCAAGGTTTTGATAATTACTCATGATAGCCCCTACTTTGGTGTAAGGCTCGGCTCAATATGCCAGTCTTATGCCAATGTAATAGGTGGAGTAATTGATGAATGAGGCCGTTTAGTTCAAGTCAAATTGTGAACTTAGCCGTGCTGAGAGCAAATTTTGAATTCATCTATTGTTTTGGACGTCAAGTGGTCCAAGATGTTATGATTTACTTGTAACAGCCTACGCTGGTGTAAGGCTCGGCGTCTTATATGCCAACCTTTGCCAACGTAATATGTTAAGTAAATGTTTTAAGTGGCCACTAGTTCAAGTCAAAGTATGAACGTAGCCGAACCATTATGGATGATAGTTGTGGCTGGAAATCAAATTGTCCGAGCCATAATTGTTTAAGAGATCCGAACGTAGCTACTAGTTGGAATACCGAGCTATATCGATCGAAGTTTGAACATTTGTAATCAAATGTAGAGAACATTGATGCTTCAGAAGTAGGAGAGTCTTTCCATTAAACAAAAGATGGCCAAACAAGTACAGTATGTTGAAAAGGAAAGTAATAGACTTGAGAGCTAGTGTATAGATTGAGACCGAGAGAGACTTCAAAGATAGCCTTTCCTGAGGTTCAGAGCATTCCAGGGGTTCTCAATTTCCCTTCCTTCTTTGTCTTCTAACTTGTACGAGCCATTGCCGACCTCTTTAATCACCCTGTAGGGTCCTCCCAATTCGGTTTGAATTTAGTCTTCTGATTGGCTCGGACAACCTTCCTCCAGACCCAGTCGTCGGTTCGGAATTTTTAAGTCTTACGCTCCGATTGTAGCCCCGAGCACTTCCTGCTGATAGTTAGCTAATTTGAGCTGGGCATCGTCCCGTTTTTCTTCGGCTAAAATAAGCTCGGTTGCCACTGCATCATTGTTGGTTTCAGGATCAAAGGTTTCAGTGCGCAGGGTTGGGAACCTTGATTCTAGTGGAATGACAGCCTCCATGCCGAAGGCCATTGCAAAGGGAGTTTGGCCAGTGGAACGTCTTGGAGTGGAGCGATAGGCCCAAAGGACCCGAGGCAGCTCTTCGGCCCATTTACCTCTTTAGATTCCAGCCGACGCTTGATGCCGGCGCAGACAGTCTTGTTTGTGGCTTCGGCCTGGCCGTTGCCCTGGGGGTAGGATGGTGTTGAATTGAAGAATCTAATTCCGAACTCAGCACAGAGTCCAGTTAACTCTTTGCCGACGAATTGGAGCCGTTATCCGAAACAATGGCATAAGGAACGCCGAACCTCGTCACGATGTTCTCCAAACGAATCGCCGAACGTCTGCTTCGGTCGTTGTGACTAATGGCTCAGCTTCCACCCATTTTGAAAAGTAATCCGTTGCAGTGATCAAGAACTTAAAGCCCCCAGGGGCAGTTGGGAGTTTGCCAACTATGTCCAATCCCCACTGGGCAAAGGGCCAAGGACTAGTGATAGGTTTGAGGGATTGAGCTGGCTGCCTTGGTATAGGAGAAAAAAGCTGACAAGGTTTGCACTTCTTGACCACTTCTTCACAATCCTTCTTCATTCCTTTCCAGAAGTATCCTTGACTGAGAGCTCTTTGACAGAGGGAGCGTCCGCCAGAGTGACAACCGCAACTGCCAGAGTGAAGTTCGGTCAAAATAATTGGGACCTCGGTTGGATGAACCACTCTTAGATACGGCCCAGTGAAGCTTTTTCTGTAGAGTTGGCCGTGCTCAGAGACCCAATAGTAGGCTGCTTTACTGCGTACACGGTGGGCCTCCTTTCTGTCCGAGGGTAGCATGTCATCTTTGAGGAACGAAACAATTTCATCCATCCAACTTGGGCCGAGGGAAATATTGAAAACTTCATCCGAGATTTCGAAGCTCGGTTGGTCTATCTCGCCGAGGCTGATATGTCTATATTCTGACGCCTTACTTGCCGAGGCCAAACTTGCAAGAGCGTCGGCATGAGCGTTGTTCTCTCTGTTGATCTGTTCAATTTGGAATCCCTTGAACCCTTTGATTAGTTCAAGAGCCGTAGCCTGATACTTTATCATCCTAGGGTCCCGAGCTTCGTAGTCCCCTGTTATTTGGTTGACGATCAATTGAGAGTCACAGAAAACTTGTAAGTCTTCAACTTGTAAACTTGTCGCGGCTCGGAGTCCTGCTAACAGTGCTTCATATTCAGCCTCATTGTTAGTGGCTTGGAAGTTGATTGTGATAGCACTTTCATGAAGAACACCACAAGGGTTTATAAGGACAACCCCTGCCCCTGCGCCGTTGCTGTTTGATGCCCCATCAACGTGTAACTTCCAAACGTCTCCGCTGAAGAGGTTCCAAGTTTTCCGAGCCTCTTGTTGCTCTAGCATCCCGTAATTAGGCTTGATCAATGCTTCTTCATCTGGGCTTCCTGGGGTGAATTCAGCAATGAAGTCTGCCAATACTTGGGCCTTGATTGCAGTTCGAGGCTCAAAGTGGATATCAAAATTTGCTAATTCGACCGCCCACTGAGAAACTCTGCTTGATAGGTCGGCCTTTCTCAAAAGATTCTTAGTGGAAATCCGTGAGGACTATGATGGGGTGTTCTTGGAAATAGGGGAGCAATTTCGAGCTGCCGTAACCAATGCTAGAAGAAGCTTCTCCAGTGGCAGATATCTAGTCTGTGCTGGGAGTAAGGTTCGGCTGGTAAAGTAAATTGGTTGGTCCTCAAGGCCTTCCCGTCGGACGAGTGCCGAACTCACAGCATGAGGAGACAGCTAAGTAGAGATGCAGATTTTCAAAGGCTTTTGGTTTGACGAGAAGGGGAGCCGAACAAAGATAAGTCTTCTCGGCTAGTGCTGCTTCACAATCTTCCGTCCACTTGAAGCTTCGTCGGCTCTGCTTTTTAGAGTTTGGAAAAAGACGTGGCACTTATCCGATGAGCGGCTAATAAACCTATTGAGGGCCGCTGCCATCCCTGTTAACTTCTGAATTTCCCGAGGAGTTGATGGTGGTTTTAACTGCTGAATAGCTGAGATCTGGTTCGGATCTGCTTCGATACCTCGCCGAGTGACCAAATATCCGAGGAACTTTCCGGAACTAACACCGAAGGCGCATTTGTCAGCGTTTAGCCGTAGCTTGTGCTTCTTCAATATTGCAAAGACCTCGCAAGATGAGAGAGGTGGTTCTCGGCTTTGAGGCTTTTGACGACCATATCGTCAATATAAGCTTCCATGATCTCGCCGATTAGAATTCCGAACAATAGGTAGACCATTCTTTGAATGTGGCCCCTGCATTCTTTAGGCCGAACGGCATGACCAGGTAGCAGAAGACCCCTGGGGGTGATGAAAGCCGTCTTTTCCATATCGTCGGGGTCCATGGCTATCTGGTGGTAACCTCTATAAGCATCCAAGAAACTCAGCCGAGCGTGGCCGCTGTTGCATCTACCAATTGATCAATCTTTGGAAGGGGGAGGCAGTCCTTAGGGCAAGCTCATTCAAGTTGGTGTAGTCGACGCAGACTCTCCATTTTCCGCTCTTTTCTTAACCACCACAGGGTTTGCCAGCCAAGTGGGGTACTGCACTTCTTTGATGGCACCAGCCTCGAGGAGTTTGTCCACTTCTTCGTTTACTGCTTCGGCATGAATAGTGGCAGACCGTCGAGGCTTTTGAATCACAGGCTTTGCTGATTTTGAAACGTTGAGTGAGTGCTGGATGAGCTTTGGGTCGATGCCTGGCATATCGTACGGCGACCAAGCAAAGACTTCAATGTTGCTCTTGAGGAACCTCAAGGTTTCTTCTCTCGGATTGAGGCAGTTCGGCCCGAGCATGAAATATCGTGATGCATCCTCGTTGAGTGGGAATTTGACAAGATCTTCAATGGATTTCTCTTGAGGAAGAGATCCGACGTCTTCAAGGACTGGTTTATCGGGTACTTCAACCCAATGAACTCGTTTGGAGCTTGATGACTTTCCAATGGCCGAGACGTAACATTGTCTTGCCTGTAATTGATCGCCGAACAGATCTTCTTGTTTGCCGTTAGCGCCTATGTACTTGACCACCTGGTGGTAGGTTGAGGCGACGGCTTTTATAGAATGGAGCCAATTTCTGCCAAGGATTGCGTTGTATGGGCTGGTGCGTCTACAACGACGAACTCAAGATTGGAAGCAACCGAGCCCGTAACAACAGGGAGGGCAATCCTTCCGAGGGGCCAAACTGGAGTGCCACTGAATCCAATTAAAGGAACCTCCGCCGGGAGAAGGCACGATTCTGGGATTTTGAGCTCTTTAAAAAGTGACAGGTACATAACTCAGCCGAGCTTCCTTGATCAATAAGCACTCTTTTGACGGAGTGAGTGGAGATTTGGATTGTGACCACCAGGGCGTCATTATGGGGTGTTTGGACACGCTGAAGATCTTGCTCGGTGAAAGTGATCGACCAGGACGCTCAAGAAATTTGGCTCTCTTAGGAGCGCGATTGATGGAAAAAATTTGGGAAACTTTCTCAGCCTTGACAAGCTCCTGACGGAGTTGTTTTGCCCCTCCTTTGTTGTTGACCATGAATAACGTTGATTACTCCGACTGGACGTGGTATGGGGTTCGGTCCACCAGCGTTCGGCGCTCTCCTCGGCGTTTTTGTCCAGTCGATGTGATCATCAAGAAGTCCTTGTGCCGCAGATTTTCCAAAAGTGCTTTATAGGGAGCGCAAGCCGTGGTGTAATGGCCGAGCTCGTTGTGGTACGAACATCTCTTCCGACTGTTATTATTGCCTTCTTCGGTGTTCATCTTTGGAGGGTTCGGCCAGACGAAGAAGGGTTCCCTCTCTATCGTACGGAGGAGGAAATAGATTGGCTCTTTAAAAACGGTGGTTTCGGCTACATAGTCATGGGCTTTGGGACCCTTTTTGTCCGCCATTTTGACTGTGTTGACTTGCTTCTTTGGTTGGACGGCGACCACAGGCTTTGGGGGTGCAATTTGGGGCGTGGGGACATGAAGGCTTGAGGAACAGTTGAGTTTTGTCCGCCTTGGAGTTCTCGTCGGCGAGGAACTCTTCGTAGGAACAAAATTGTTCAACTGTCCTCATTAGCTCGTTCATTCCATGAGGTGCCCGAATTGCCAGCTCATCTAGGATCTTGCTTCCTGTTTCCAGCCCATTTTTGAAGTTTCTTGCAGCCCAGTATTGGTCAACACCAGGTATTTCATTAAATAACTGCCAATAACGCTCGGCATACTTCCGAAGCGTTTCGCCAGGCCTTTTCTTCATCTGGGCCAAGGCATCTTCTTCCTTGGCTTGCTTGTTGCTAGTGATGAACCGATAGTTAAAAGCCCTTTCAAGCTCTTTGAAACTATGGATAGATCCAGCCTCCAATTGGTTGAACCAAAGCAAGCCGAGGCGCCCTAGACTCGAGGGGAATGCTTTGCACATGATGGCGTCGTCGTCGGTGACGCATGAGATGGTGCTTCTGTAACTGATGAGGTGGGTGTATGCCTCGGTTGTGCTAGGGTCAAACTTCTGGAATTTAGGGAGGTGGAGACCTGGCTTCGGCAATGTGGCTTGGATCCTTGCCGAGAAGGGTGATTCCGTCAGCTTTTTCAATTGATACTCGTGGGTTGGCCGAGGGGAAGGCCTTCCCGAGCGTTCGCGATTTCTTCGATGCTCGGTAGTTATGTTCCGTAGTTTTCCTTCATTTTCATCCTGCCGACGTTGAGATCCCCTCTCTCTTCTCTGTGGGGACCCTTCTGTAGTCCTCTTCTGGAAGATTTTCAGTATGGTAGACCCTTCGTTGGCTAGGATGATCGTCTTGCCGAACGACTACACTTACGCTTCTTTCTCGGTTCAGCTTCCGAGTGCTTACTGAATTTGTTGCTCGTCCTTCGTAGGCCTTTTCCCGAGGGACTTCATTATGCCTTTGATGGCTTTGTGGACTTTTCCCGTTTCTTCTCGGCGTTCGGCTTCTTTGCCGTTCGGATTTGTAGGGAATGAGCCTGATCGTTGTCCTGAAATTCCACGGTATCGTAGCTTTGGGAGCCCTTGGAGTATTCGTCTCCAGCCGATGAACTAGAGAAAACCGTATGTGGGCTCCCTTCTCGCCGCCCTTTCAATCCCGCACCATTGCCGAGACGTTTATGAACTGGGGAGAGTTGCTGCCTAAAGCGAGCGCTATCCCCAGCACGGTGGTCCGTCAATGGTGGGTCCAGGCGGTCGTGGACGGATATTCTATGTGGCCTTGCATCACCACTGATTGGAGGAGGGGGGGGCAGATTTCCTCTCCGGCGCCGTCCCTGAGATTCAGAGCGGGAGGCTGTCGGATATTCTTGGCCTTAATCTTTTCGATCTCCATTCTCAGAATGGCTACATCAGCGTTTGTTTGCTCTTGTTGCTGTTCTAGCATCTGTACGTATGCTAGAGCGTCTTCACTTAAGCCTACCGGTCGTTGGATGGAGGAGCTCACGCCTGGTGGAGTAAATCCAGGAGGGTGAGATGGTGAGGCGGCGTTGATACCGGTTTCAGAAGTGATGTGCAAAGAGGAACTGATGGGTTGAAAAAGAGGAGGAGGGGGGAGGTGCTCCGCCCATTTTGTTTAGAAGAGAAGGGTGGGGGGGTCTAGAGGGGTAAAGAATTTTAGGGTGAGAAGAGGTGGTCGAGGTGGAGGAGCCGCCGTGGATCTGAGAAAAGTAAGTTTCACGTCGGGTTCACCAAATTGTGGGGGCTCCGTTTCATATGGTTCATGCTCTATGGATGTGGGTCTTGAGATTTAGCTCCTGACTTCCCAGCTCTGTCCTGCAAAACGAAGCACGACTAAGGACCACACCGGAGGTTCTCCGGAATGGCCCTCCGGTGCAAGGATCAGTTTCCTTTGATAGGAAGAACTTAGAAATTAGGAGCTAGGGTTTCTGTTGTGCATACCTTCTCCAAGAGGCATAATGGGGTATTTATAGTGAACCCTTAGCTTGATCTCCAAGGTCACACCTCCGCTCGACACGCGTCGGCTGACGTCACTTTTACATCACGATTAGGGTTTTGCAACCGCTTTTCTAGATGAGCTGGCACCCTCACGTGCCCCCATCGTTATCCTTATAACCGTTCGGATGACATCACAACCATCGTCATTGTCATTGTTTGAACACGGACGGGCTGATTCGTCAGGAACAACATGCTCGGGACCGAGCGTGCCGTTCGACCTCGGCAGCCGTACGAATGATCATATTCCCCATCCATGGGGATGCTCGGAAGGGAGCGTTCATAAAAGTTTACGTCCGTGGGACCTTCGGCTACAGGACCCTCGGCTACGGTTGTTATTTGGAACGTTGGGAGAAAGACAGCATAGAGCCGAGCGGAATGTTTGATTATGTTCGGAAATGGCCCGAGCCATTTTGCTCGGCCTGCTACACATATGCACTACAAACTTTTTTAGTTTGAGTAAACCTTTTGGGTACTTGGAATGTCTGATCAATGGGTTCCACGAAATGATTCATTTGAGCAAAAGATAGGTAGAGGGAGGATTGTGATGCTTTATACCTTCATATCCTCCACAAATGAAGGGAAGCCACCAATTGTCATGAAAGTGAGGAATGAAGCTATGAACATGAGCATTGCACCTCTGGCCTGGGAATGATCGAAACCATCATTGTCAGCAGAAATTTATTGGTTGAAGTCTGTTTGTTTCAGCAGAAATTTAATGCTACCTGGATCGAACTGTTCCCCGATCCAATGTCATAGAAGATAGTGCCAACGCCTATTGACAAGGTGACATAGATTGCAAGACGCAGCCAGTTGTTGAGATGTGAAGACAATTTTAGAGTTGCAGTAAAAATGACCCGGAAGGTTTTGGGTCCCGCCCAACGCAGGTTTTAGCATTTTTTAGGGTTTTCTAGAATTAGTTTGCTTGCGCATATAAAAGCAAAGCTAGGGCTGCCTCTTTTTTGTAACTCTGACATATTTTCATCATAGTGAAACACCCCAGCACCCCGTGGACGTACGATTAAGCAATCAGCTTAAGTCGGAACCACGTAATCTCTGTGTCTTGTTCTTTTCTTGCTTTATATTGTTTTCTGTTCTTGGTTTGTTCTTCGATTGTGTGCGTTTGTTTGTGGGTTTGGACGTTCGAATCCCCAACACCAGTAATAACCAAGATCGCGAGACATGTTGACACAAGACCTTTTGGTGAGAACAAGGCATTGGGTGAAGAAGCTAGCATGGCTTCTGCTCTTCTCAAGTGATGATCCAGTACCACCCTAAAGTTATCCCACAAACAATTGGTGATCAATGTTTTAAGTATAGAAACTAGATTGAATTCACGACAGAAAAGATAGGTTTTAAAGGTATTTGCTTCGTTACCCATTTACATATTTCGGAAACTTGTCTTTTAACTTCTTGGTAGCCATCAGAAGATTTAAACAATGTTACGAGAATTTCGATCACTTCCTCTGTTGCTCTCTTTCCTTTCGAACCCTGTTCTATGTCCTGGTATAATATCACATGATCTAGTATAAAATATACTGCATAAACTTGCATACTAAAAAGAAATTAAAATGCAATTAAAACCAAGTTGCAGTACTAATTGGTGTGTTACCTCGTCAAAATCCTTGTTTATTGTTCTAAGGAAGTGGTCTGATGGATTCTGAAGAGTTGGGCAAGGGAAACCATTCGATGCGAAAAACTACATCAATCAAAATCAAGACCAATTAGTCGTATCAAACTGTTTGGAAAAAAAAAAAGTATGCCTGCAATTTAAGGAATTCTCTGTGCTTTTACCTCATTTGTCGCGTTGGCACGGCCAAAGTACACCACTCTACCCGAAGACAAGAGACAAAGGTTGGTAAACAGACCGAACACTTCGCTGCTCGGCTGATGAATGGACATGATGATAGTCCTCCCCTCTCTCTGCTCTAGTTTCGTGATTCTGCTGATGACATAGTAGGAAGCTGCACTATCTAGCCCGCTGGTTGGCTCGTCGAGGAAAAGGAGCTTCGGGCATGTCAGAATCTCGATGCAGATGCTCACTCGCCTCATTTGGCCCCCGCTGAGGCCTTTGGCTCCCCACCCTCCGATTCTCGTGTTCATGGAATCCTGCAATCCCATCTCTCTTATTGTCGTCTCCGCCCTCTCCTTTTTTTCAAATTTCGTCATTGAGTTTGGGAGTTGGAGCTGAGCGGAGTAGTACACGGCTTCCTTGACCGTTAGCGTTGTGATCAAAGTTTCGTCTTGAGTCACATAAGCCTTGTTTAATGAAATGCAAAACAAGTATGTTCAAGTGATGGTGAGTATTATAAAGATTACGGACAATTAATTTTGAGATGCTGATTTTCGCGTTCCATTTTTTTTCTTTTTGGCTAAACAAAGCGCTCCACTTTAGCATGAAGTGAAGCGTTTGTGTACAAAAGTGAAGCGCAAAGATCAATTTCCTTGATTTTGTTAATAGGTTTATATTTTGCTTATTGATGTTCCATAAGCCAAAGTCTGTGTGCGACCATTAATCAAAATATCACCCATAGTTTTAAATCACGGTATCAGTCGTTGTTGCGGTATCGGTCGTGGTATATCGGTATCGGGACGTATCGGTGATACGTCGCGAGAATCGGGTGTCGCGGTCATGAATTTTTAAAAATCATCAGCAACATGTATAAAACTTGAAAAATATACTTTTGCCCCCAACATTGGCTTAAATTATCACATTTTAATTAATTTAAGACATGTAATAGCCCATTCTCTTCATGTGAAATATCCGATAATTTATCAAAACCTGCAAATCAATAAGATTTTACAAATATGAGAAAAATGCAACATTATGAGTTTCGATATAATTGACATAAATAGCAAAAATAAGATGAAGACATTAAAATAAACACACCATAGAGGTTTTACATTACATAATCGCTAGCCACAACTAGTTTCAAGCTCATAGCTTTTAAGTCATACATAATTTTGCCCAGCACATTCATAAGTCACTAACGTACTAAACTACTTTTTTTAAAAAGAAATTATATAATAGTTGCTCCGGTCCTTGACAGAGGTGGTGAATAAAGAAATTGGTTTTGTAACTTTTACTCTCGTGAGTCGTGCCATGCAAAATCAACAAGAGAAGAGAATATAGAAAATCTATTACTCTTGAGCCACACAAAATT
Source organism: Rhododendron ovatum (assembly GCA_019656835.1). Lineage (NCBI taxonomy): Eukaryota > Viridiplantae > Streptophyta > Magnoliopsida > Ericales > Ericaceae > Rhododendron > Rhododendron ovatum. The sequence continues at coordinate 9,872,100 of CM033802.1, read as the reverse complement.
GGCAGCCGCGGCTCCTCTCCCCCCCCTCCCCCCAAACAAAAAAAACCCCAAATCAAAGTATCAGGGGAACCCCAAATCAAAATATCAGGGGAAAGAAATACCTTCAAAGTTTTATGTACAACCATTCATTTCTTCTCCTATTTCCATTTACTTCACCAAATCAGCAGTTCAGCACCAAATGCTCTGCATCAGCAATCAATACCATCCGTTTCTCAAGAATCTTAAACTATTTTTTTGGAATTTTTTTCCTTTCTTGAAATATGTTGAAGAGTGACTTGTTGAAGAAAGAAATTTGTGAAAGAATGAAGATAGAAGAGAAGATAAGAAAGCCAACGGCAGGTAATGATCGGATTTGGTTTTCAACTTTCAATTACTGTGTTATTTACTTATTTTCCAAGACAAGATTCAAAATTTTAGGAAAAAAGCTGTGAAAAGTGGAAGGAGTTGATGGTTTGATGCTCTGTGGAAGGAGCTCTGTTTTTTTTTTTTTTGCCAAACCGGCCGAACCGGTCCACAAATCTGTTACATACCGATACGTATCGGGAATCGGCCGGTTCACCTATGATTTTCAGTCTCCCCGTTATACCGACCTATATTTGAACCGAAACTCTCAAATTTCGGTACAAACCGGCCGATACGGTTCGTACCGGCTGATATTAAAAACTATGATATCACCAGACTATCTAGTGTCGGCTCCCAATCTCCCTGCAGTTTATCAGCAGATTTCAACGAACAGTTCCTTAATTATTTACTAATTTATCAAAATTTGCACTCTTAACTGATTGTTTAGTACCTACTAAGGCATCAATAAGAGTGGACTTGCCGCAGCCGGAAGGGCTCATTATGGCCAAGACCTCACCTCACCGGGCTGAGCGCAGCCCGTGAGGCCCTGAATGATGGGTCTCCGGCTACCCTTAGCATCCGGAACTGTCACCCATAAATCTTCCCACGTCAAGGAAATGCCGTTGTCGGCATTCCACAGAGGTCCAACTCCAACAACCTGATGAGCTGCTTCTCAATGGTTTGGCATTGGAGTGGCTTCCATCTCTAGTGGGTTAATTTTCATTTCGAGGCTACTATGTGTGGCTGATGAGGTTGAGTTCAGTTGAGAGTCAGCAACATATGGTTCCATGGATTGATGAAGGGAAGCCATAGCTAGGTGTATTCACAAGATGTAGAGGGGCTATATATGGAGAGAGAGAGAGAGAGAGAGAGAGAGAGAGAGTTGCTTGTGGCTTTGAGATGGCGCGCAGAGTTTAGATAGACTTAGCTTTGGAAAGGAAGTGCGTACATGCAGAACATCAAAGAGAAATTTCCCATTACTTCCTAGGTTACTGGAGGATAAATAGAATAGCATATACTCAGTTTTAATTTTAGTTGGTAACACCACCTAGGAAGGAAGTTCGTTTTTAGAAATTTTAGAAATCTGCAGAACATAATTCACACAGGATTTAGGGAATCAATAATGCTATGGTGACTATGTTTTTGGATACATTGCGAATTGTCGCAAGGAAAAATTATTTTGTGCTCAAGAGCATTGCTCTAGAGTATCGGATAACCTTTATGTCTTTTGTGCATGGGTGGAATACAATGATATGTGCCCCACCTATATTTTCCTTACAATTCGGGAATGACAACTCACACAGTATCCTAACTGGGTCACCAAATGTGATCTCCATAGTATTGTTGTTAGAAAATACTAAAAGGATTGAAAGCACGATTTTGTTGATTTGCTGACAACGTAATTTACAGATCGAGGGCGAGTTCACGCTAAATTTTGCCGTCTTCAGAATAACGTCAAAATACCAGTTGTTTTCAATAAAAATTCCAAGGTGCATCTAAATGGTATTTTTGAACCTTCCATTTTAACAATTCCGACAAGATCTAGTCTTCACAGTGTAGACAAGAAATCAAAAATACCATTTACATGAGTTATGTATTTATTTTCACTAGGATGAAAATTACAAAGATTTCAATCGGGTCGAGACGAGAAATAGTTAGCCATACATAGCAGCCCACAGGTGGAGTGCTGACCCACAACGCTCTAACAACTAGTTAGATTTGCGACTCGTGTAGCACAGATCTTGTATCCGTCAATGAAAGACACATGCGTCATAAGAGCAAGCCATGCGAGGGTAACAAGATGACAAGCCTTGGCTCAAACGTTTTTCTCGCTGATGCATCAAAAACCAAAATTTTCCAAACTGATGTTACAGGTGTACAAATAGCTACCAGGGAAACGAGAGATTCCTCGGAAACAAGTTTTAAAGCAATGGATACTATATTACTTGTGGCTGCCATTTATCACTCTGAATGAAAATTAATGTTCCAATTTGAGATATATTTGCAGAAGTTTTGTGGGCATAAGGTGGTGTTCCAGTTTCTGGAAAAACCTTCTTTTTAAAAAAGAAGGTAATTTAAACTAAAAAATTATGTGTTTACGTAAATAATTTTATTATCAATATAGATTTTGTTTAATAGATCTCGTTGAGATCTTTTAAACGGTACAAAAAAAATTGCAAAATTATTTTTTATTTTTGTTAAATTTGATTTTGAAATTATCTTCTTTTTGAAAAAAAAAAAAGATTTTGGGAGAAAGCGGAACTGGGCCTAAATCAGTCGGCCACATTTTTCGCAAGGAAGTCATTATTCATTGGTCTTGGAGCACCAATACACAATGCTCCAACACCATTTTCCACCCTACATTACTAAGTTATGTAAGATTCAGATACTTAAAACTGAGTCCCACATAAATGTGCGATGCAGAAAGATAGTGAGTCACAGCCGCAACCTAAAAAATTTTCTTGGAGGTGGGTGAGGTGTTGGAGAGAGTTTGAATTCCTCTCCTTTTGTTCGTACTGTGGTTGGTTCGGAATATAAATTCTGGGTAGACTTTTGTAGACTTAATAAGACGAAATTTGTTGGGACACGTATGGTACTCGTTTGACTTACAAAAACGATAGTACCGATAGAAACTTACAGTATTATTCATGGCTACATGTGATTCCGGCCGTCCGTTTCGATATTGGATGGTTCGGATTTAAATGAAATTTTTTCGAGGAAGAATTTAATCATTAACATTTTGACCGTCCAATGGATAGCTACGACTAGCGTCATAAACAGCTATTCATGACGGAACCGTGAAAAAGATTTTCTTGTACTGATATGGTATCACGGTTGTAAAACACCAGATAAGGACAATCAAACTTGTGCTTACGAGTTACGTCCATCGGAGAAAGAGAAGGGCATTTTACTATTGCACAAAGAAAATTACAACGCTCTGCTCTAAAAATTTCAATCGCTGCAAGTTCTTACCTTAAATCACAAGACCATACATGCCACTAAAAATTTGAGTCAAAGGCTCTGCTCTTAAATCCCCGATGTGCCTAAATCCATCTACGGGACATCCTCGATAACTTAGAGATTATACCAATAAACGCGCGACACCTGATCACTGTAATCAGTATTTTTTTTTTCTTGACAAGACATACTTGAATTGTTTCTTTGCTTCTTTTCAACTTGAGGCGTGTCACTTGCTGTCTCTTTTATCAATAGCTCGGACCAGGCAGCCGTCGACAATTTGGCCCATTGCAGGGGAACGTCCATTGTCATGGAAATGACTTCCTAGCTAGGGCGCAAGGAGCCCTAGCTACCTCAAATTCCTCAAAACGAATAGGACCCACCAGCCTTTGGCATTGTTTTCTACATGGAAAACCCAAGTGCGTATCACATTCTATACCATTCTGGAGTGTTCTGTTTTGTTTTGTGATTCTAAGAGAAGATATTTTCTAGTCACATTATGGTGCATCAGAAATATTAAGAATGTATATAATTATACGGGATTTCAACTCGAATTTAATTTTTTAAAAGTTCACTCATTCAAAAGTGGCACTCCTATCGCAATTGTTTTCTTAGTTGACCTAAAAAAGTAGAAAAACAAAATAGTTTCAAAGATTACATATAATCAAGTAAGGAGTAGAGTTTGAAACTCCATCTATCCAAAAGGCTCCAACAAATCTATAATTTTCAATCTCAAACAGAAACTCCAAATCATCTAAACCAATAGCTCAAGTTATATTGAACAACAATTTTGTTCTCATACCTATTAGTTGAAAAGAAAAAGAATCTGAAGCAAAGAATTACTATTGACCGCAAAAAATTACTTCTACTTGCGAAAAATTACTCATGACCTCAAAATATTACTCCTGGCCACATCAAATTACTCCCGCCGCAAAGAATTACTCTTGGCCATTACGAATTACTCTTGGCGTCAAAGAATGGCTCTTGGTCGCATCGAATTGCATTTGACTGCGCATAATTACACTTGGCCGCAATCTGCAAATAATTGCGGTTGCGGCCAAGTGCAATTCGATGCGGCCAAGTGCAATTCGTAGCGGCCAAGTGCAATTAGATGTGAACAAGTGCAAGTCAATGCAGCCACGAGTAACTCATCACGGCCAGGAGTAATTTTTGGGGCTAGGAATAATTCTTTGTAGCTAATAGTAATTCTTTGTGAACTTCTAATCTTAGCCATTGATTTCAATAGTTGAGATGGAGTGTCTTTTTTGTGTCCCCGGAAAGCTCCCCCGTACGTATATTCTTCAAATTAGCACAAAATTTGGAAAGTTTTGATATTCTTCTCCCTTTTTTGAAAAATCATAAAGATATTAATGTACAATTGTTAGGCATAAATAAATACACACGACAATCGTGTAATATGTGCAAAAAATGTGAGCGTTTTACTCAAAGAAGGAGAGTGAATCTAAACCATTGGATCAAAATAATCATGCATTGCAATAACTTGTCTTTTGTTAAATATGGATGAACCCTACACCCTTGTGTTACGTACTATAGAAAATTGTGTTAAATAAGAAAATTAACTCCAATGCGAAAACACAGACACGTGTATATTTTCGTTAGCTTCAACTTTCAACCCAATAAAGACGAAGATGAAAATATAACTTAGAATCAAGATGCAACAAAATCAATACATTTGCCGCCACCAACATATTGCAATGAATCAAATAACCAAATATATAATTAATTAGTTTTTTTTCCCTCAATCACTCAACCAACTAAATATTTAGCAATTTGAATACATTTCAAAAAATAACAGGGCCCATATATATATACTAAATATTTAGCAATCTGAATACATTTTAAAAAATAACAGGGCCCATATATATTGTATACAGTATATACTGTATATCAGAAAGTTTCTAATGCGGACGTCCGCGTCCAAGCAAAGTGCGACTTCTTTTTTGAGCCGTTGGATCTCATCCAACGGCTGGGATTTTAAAGGAGATCTCGCGGGTCAAAATCTCCCATGGGTCGGGTAAAATGGTTTCGGGTCATACCAGGTTTACACACGCGGATCCTCCTATTTCTTTTCCGAGTCATGCTACTTGCACATACATTTTTACACATATTTTGCACATATATTTTTATGGGGCCCACCTCGGGTCCCATCAATATGATCTGAACCGCTCATTATTTTTAAAATAATTTTTTAAGAGTTCCTGTAAAAAATCATCTCGATAGGATATCGGTAAGGGCTTTTTCAGAAATCATAGGGTGAAACAGTCTGATTCGCACTGCAATTTCTGAAAAAGCCCTTACCAATATCCTATCGAGTTGATTTTTTACAAAAACTCTTAAAACATTATTTTAAAAACCAATATCCTATCGAGTTGATTTTTAACAAAAAATCTTAAAACATTATTTTAAAAATAATGAGCGGTTCGGATCATATTGGTGGGACCCGAGGTGGACCCCATAAAAGTGTATGTGCAAGATATGTGTACAAATGTATGTGTCCTTAGCATTTTTGTTCTTTTCCAGCTTCCAAAAGACGCTTGACTGGAAAGAGAAATACCTTCGCCGAAGACGACGACGACTGGAGAAATACCTTCGACGACGACGAAGACGACTGGAGAAGAAGAAATCGACTAAGAACAAGGTTTCTCTCTCTCTCGCTCTGTTTTTTTTTTTTCTTCAAAATCGACTAAGAAATCGACTGGGTTTTTTTTTTCTTCAAATCGACGAAGAAGAAGAGGACGACGACGACGAAGACGAAGAGAACGATTGAAGGTATTTATCTCACTTCCTCCCCCTCTCTGGCTTCGAATCTGTATTTTTCGAGTTAGGGTTTTGCAACTTACTTGGTACATTTTCTGCATTCTTAGGGCTCGATTACTGAAGATTTGGGCTCGATTACTGCTCGATTTGAAGGTCTCTCCCTCCGAATCTGGTTTTTTCTCTCTCTGGTTTTGGATTAGTTAACTTACGACTAATCCCTACGAATGTAAGATCAATGTTCAGTCCTATGCACGGAGAGTGAATACCAACCACATCAATCAGCAGCGAGATAAAATAGAGAAAAAAAAAAAAACTACCCTTAAAATGCTCCTAAACCAAGAAAGAAAGCGAGAATTCCAAGAAATCATTTACACGTCCAAATTTACAATTAAACTGGAGTAATTAATTTAGACACAGAATATGAAATGATAAAATGCTAGAGACACCAGCAAGCATTTAGTCTGTGTTTGAGACCAACATTTAGTCTGTGTTTGTATGGTGCATCAGAAATATTAAGAATGTATATAATTATACGGGATTTCAACTCGAATTCAATTTTTTAAAAGTTCACTCATTCAAAAGTGGCACTCCTATCGCAGTTGTTTTCTTAATTGACCTTAAAAAATAGAAAAACAAAATAGTTTCAAAGATTACATATAACCAATTAAGGAGAAACTAAATGTTGGTGTCAAACACATACTAAATGCTGGTGTCTCTAGCATTTTACCATTTCATATTCTGTGTCTAAATTAATTACTCCAGTTTACTTGTAAATTTGGACGTGTAAATGATTTCTTGGAATTTTCTCGCTTTTTTTCTTGGTTTAGGAGCATTTAAGGGTAGTTTTTTTCCCTCTATTTTATCTTGTTGTCGATAATTTACTCCATAGTCGGTTTGATTGATGTGGTTGGTATTCACTCTCCGTGCATAGGACTGAGCATTGATCGTACATTCGTTGTAGGTACTATGCATTCAGAGGGCTACCAATGGCATCCACATTCTGTAACCTAATAAGCATTGGATCTGGTCAAAAGAAACTTGGCCATTACCTCTTGAATCAGAACAACAATGCAAGGCAAGTTTCACTCGCTTGTATGCCAATTCTTACAAGACATGGATTCGGATGTCAATGGTGAAACACGGCCACTTTAAGCATCTATTATCTTTGTTTGGCCCTTTTTGACAGTTTTTAGGATGCGTACTTCAATAGAGAACTAAGCTTTACTATGACTAACTGGTTTATAGATAGTTAAACTTTATACCTATGGGATGCTTTTGGAATCCACAATAAATTAGGGAATTTGCTTCATGTCATCTACAAGCATGAGGTTAATTTCCGTTGCCATTTTTTTTTTTGGTCAAACGGAAAGTATTTCCATTGTCATTTGATTGTTTGTTTGGTTGCATAATGTCTGGAGAAATTCAATCTCAATAGGTGTTTTTGTTATGAAGTTTGAATTTCCAATCTGTCCTGTCATAGCATATATTTTGTAATTAACATGACCTTACTTTCTGGAATGACTAGCATATTTTTCTTCTCAGGCATTGTCACAGAGTCCCTTCGTCGTATGTTGTCCAAAGGTCATCTTCTTGTCACCACAAAACTGAAACCTGTCTGAATAGAACTCATAAAAGACGACTGGCAACGCGGTGGCATCAATGTAGGTGCACTTCCTTCAAGAATGGAGAAGAACATCTTCGAAGTACTTCTGAAGTGAAGACGGAAGAGTACATTTCAAGAGCAACCTTGATATGGAGGGCGATCAAACTACCAATTTACTGTGTTGCCCTGGTTCCTCTCACTGTGAGTTTCTTTCCAACACTTGATAGTGTTGACGAAACAAGAAAGAAGCTTATTTGATGTTATCATATGGATTTAAGTTTGTGACGAACTAGTGCTGCAATTCACATTGGTTGGACGCTTGTGAATACGAATCTATCTTTGTTTTTCTCCGCAACCAATCTTCTCATTTATGCTCAATATCCTCTGAAACCTTTATAGAATGAATCTCTTTCTATAGAAAAGTAGAATAAGAAGTCTTTACTAGGGATTTTAAGGCCAAGAATCAGCTGCAATTCACATTGGTCGGACGCTAGTGATTGATTGGGAGAGAACACATTTTATAGTTGGTCAAAGTATGAATTGACTAATGGATAATGATTGCCCCCTTGTGCGTTCTTCTACATTGCTTTTCCGAGAAAGCACATTGGACATGGCTGCTTTCTTGTGGTAGATAGCAAAATCATCATTTTCAAGCATTAAATTCAGCAAGTTAGTCATTTTACCGAGTTAATTTTGGCCAAATAGCTTAGTATCTTGAATGGAAACTCTTCAAATCAGTATTCTCTTAACCTCACATGGTTTTCCACCCACAATCTGAATGACATGTGTAATGTTTTGGCTTCATTCTCTATTGTTTGTACCATAACAGGTTGGAAGTGCAGCTGCTTATTTTCAGACTGGCCTGTACTCAGCCAGACGTTATTTTGTGCTCTTGGCTTCTTCAGTTCTTGTCATTGCTTGGTTAAATTTAAGGTCAGATGCCATATCATTTCATGTAGTTCAGTCTACAATGTCTTGCTATTTATTGGGTTCCCTCCCTCCCTGAATGTTTGCTATTTGCTAAGTGCCAACATGTCAACAAGGCATCATCAACTGTTGACATCTTCATACCAGAATTATTTTTCACTTTAGTTCTCTTTTCCCATAATTTGTGCAGCAACGACGTTTATGATTATGATACTGGTGCAGATACGACCAAAAAAGAGTCAGTTGTAAATATGGTTGGCAGGTAGGGCTGTTGGAAAGTTTCATATTTCTATACTAAACGACTTCTAGTTATGATTTGTCTCAATTTACCGAGAAACTATTTGGCTAAACGTGTCATGTGTTGCATTTTTCGAAGCCGGACGGGAACTCTACTTGCTGCCTGTATGTTACTTGCTCTGGGTTTTGTGGGACTGGCTTGGGTTTCTGTGGGGGCTGGAAATGTGCGTTCGATGTTATTACTGGCTTGTGCAATCACTTGTGGTTATATATATCAGGTACTAAACATCCCTGCTGGAGCTGGTTAATAGGTGACAATGTTAGGATTGCTGAAAATATATACCACTCGGTCCTTTCTTCATTGATCTTATGCCTGATAGCTATGAAGCGCCGACGCCTCTAGAGGTCGACGTATTGTAGTGTCGGACACGGGGACATGTATGGGACACACCACCTGGCATGTCCCATAATTTAAATTAATTTTTTGAGAGGGACACCGATGGGGACACGGTGGGGTCAAAGTGTAATTTTTTAAAAAATTGGGGTTAAATTGCAATTTTTTTAAAATTTTGGGGGCCAAACTGTAATTTTTCAATAGAGTTGTATTGAACTTATGGATGTCTTGTTTCGTTTGAATTGTATTGCAACTATGGATTTTTTTGTTTTGTTCTCATTTAAACTTGGAAAAAATTGGAAAAAAATATAAATAAATATACATGTGGCGTGTCCCCCGCTGTGTCCGTGTCCTCATTTTTTTAGAATTCCCATGTCCCCGTGTCGGTGTCCTTGTCCGTTCATCACAGCCTGATAGTCTGATACCAACATCACAGTCTATCCTTGCCTTTGCACCCTAATGGTACAATCCTCCCCACCCTTCCCCCCCCCCCCCCCCCCCCCTTCCCACCCATCCTTTGTTCCTTCCAGAAGACCTTCGTTATCCGAAATGGGTATACTGCTGGATTTGTGTTGGGTATACTGTGGGGCAAACCCATCACTAACTATCCTAGCAAGATCTATTTCTTGTAAACTTGACTCTTCTCCATGTATTTCTAATGGTACTGATGGGAGTTGCACTTTAAGCTTCTGGTTTTGTGACACTCTTCTGGTCAAAACATGAACTACACAAAGTTCCTCACAATGTGATGAAAATTTCTATGACTTATTGGTTTTGTATGCAAATCAATGTCTCCAAGTTTTCGTTTGACCAAATTTAAAAAAAAAAATGAATGTCTCCTATTTGAATATCCTTAAGAGGACTCTCAAGCCATGTCATTATAACATCTTTTAGTAGTCCTACGAGCAACAACTACGAGTGCTTCCAAGGAGTCATTGCCATCATTTTGCTTGGTGAAAATACCCATCAGGTTTTGGTAATGGAAGAGACCCGTTTTGTGTTTTACCAGTTTGAAACTGTCATTGCTGCAGTGCCCACCTTTTCGGTTGAGTTATCAAGGATTTGGGGAACCCCTGTGCTTCACAGCATTTGGCCCGTTTGCTACGACTGCTTTTTACTTACTGCAGAGCAGCACAAGGTTGTAGGCTTGTAGCTACATATTACTTAATAATCTTAGATTTCAGTTCACAAACCTTTTGTGAGTTGATTTTGGGTGATTGATACAGTGAGCTTCCCATAACTGGCACAATCCTTTCTGCATCACTCCTTGTTGGCCTCACCACAACCCTAATCCTCTTCTGTAGTCACTTTCATCAGGTAGCATTTTTTTCTTCTGTTTTCCTCTCCCCCCTTCAGTATATCCACATCTTCAGGCCATCTTTGTATCAGGTAACTAAGTGATGTACAACTCAGGTAAAAGGAGATAGAGCTGTCGGAAAAATGTCCCCTCTGGTAATTACCCCTGCGTTGAAACTGAGAAACAAATCCGCATGTAATTTTTGTTCGCTGTTTGAAATTTTTGAATTGTTACCTGTGTTCAGGTTAGGCTTGGCACAGAAGCCGGCTCAACAGTGGTAAAAGTGGGTGTGGTGACCCTATATTCACTTTTGCTTATACTTGGTCTTAGCAGAGCTCTTCCTTTTGCTTGCATGGTAAGTTCTCTCATTTCGCAGGGTATTGTTCAGTACAAAAAATGCTTAATTTAGTGGTTATATGATCCCCTACCCCCTTACTATTCTAAATATGATCATTGCTGTGTTTCAGTTTCTCTGTTCCCTGACCTTGCCCTTGGGAAAACTAGTGGTCAGCTTTGTTGAGGAGAACCACAAAGTGAGTAGTGACATACTAAGCATCAAATCTTAGGAGTGGTTTGAATTACTACAATGCTGTGTTGTTGAAAAAATGTGAAGTAAACAAATAAAAGGATCATTTTTGCTTCTCAACGCAACCAAAGAGCGCCTCTGGGGCAAACTCTGAATGAAACCATGGAAGAACTGTGGAACTACAAATTATGTGGTTATGGACACAGCTTCTTGTTCTTTCATAGCAGAATCAATTTTGTTCTTTATAATGGTGTTGGGACTTCATTCTTGTAGGACACAACAAAGATCTTTATGGCGAAGTATTACTGTGTGAGGTTGCATGCTTTATTTGGAGCTGCTTTGGCAGCTGGGCTAGTAGCATCCAGAATGATCGTTGAGAGATCCCTGTGATTTTCCGGATACATGGATTGAAAGTTTTACCAGGTGAGAAACCAGAGTGAATGTCATTAGAAAAGCTTTACTTGTACCGGTCACTATAAATCTCCAAAAATTAGGACAACTTTGTCCCAGTACCAAACCAGTAAATGATGCATTTTGGGTATTTTTGCTGTTTTTTATTTGGGTATGTGTGTTCAGGTTGTATGCCTAAGCTGCTCAACCCAAGAGATAGTTCAAGTTGACATTTTTCTACGAATCCTGAATGAGGAGCTACTGATTCTTAACGTTATGGTATTTTGAATGTATTTCCCAAAGAGAAGCCGACACTTGCGCTCCAAAATTTTGAATGACGAAACCCTTCATAGATGGATGAGAATTCGAGGTTTACTTTCTGTTTCTAAGTTAAAGGACAACACTCTACAGTCTCTACTTGGAAATTTGATTATATGGGTACTAGTTATGTTTCCTACCATTTTTTTGCTCAACAATAACTCCAGTATCCACATTCGATGTATTGGAGGATAGAACTGAGACTTGGCGTCCAGTTACTCCTACATTTTTCAACCTTGTTGAAATCGCTTTACAGGATTGTCCAGTGTTTTGTTATCTTTCCTTGCAGGATTGATAGCCTGTGTTGGCACTTTTGAGACACAATGTTGTTTGCGTCTTTTGGAGAGAGAGAGAGAGAGAGAGAGATGTGCATTGCTTTAGTTCCTGCACTAATGACTTTCCACATTATGCTTGCCTAATCTTTTTGACCACTACTACAATATGCCTGACCCACATAATATTTACCCTTTGAGATCGACTATTGTCATCAACTGAACCAGAAAAGTGTTTGGTAAAGCCGGTTCTAAGCGTCCTGCGGAAAGAGCAGTAGTCATGAAACTTATGGACCATACCCATGCCCGTAACTGCAAGCCTATCCTATCAGAACTCTAGGTCCTAAAGAATTGAAGGAAGCACGGCCTTGGCGCATACGGGAGGAAGCCAGGCTGCTGTAAGTCCGATTGCTCCAAGTCCGATTGCTCCTTTGGATCTTTCCAAAGGAGACACAGTACTCATCCAATTGATGAACTTCTTGGTGTCATTAGACTCTTTGTTTTGATTGGTTAAAAGGTTCAATGCGTCTACTAGCTCTTATAGACGGCAACCAGGATATATGGATCCTTTTTCATGTGTCACATATCAAGGGCAAAACAGTCAACGCGATCCAAAATGGACTTACATATTCATAAATATTCAGAATGGCAGTAAGTCCCTACATGTAAAAATGAGAGTCTGGTGAAAAAATCAAATGCCATCAAGTTTCTTAATATCTATTTCGTTATGTCACAATCATATTTGATAATACATGACCAGTAGGGAAAATATTGGATGTACCATTGGATGGATGGATGCATGCCACGCAGTCTTCCAAAAAAAAGAAGCCTCTCACGCGGTCTTTTTCCGTTTGTAAATTATGTTCAGGAGCTCATATTAAATACGCAAAATGACAATTTCTTATGCGAACGATTTTAACATTTTGAAGAAGTATTAAACAATTTTAACATTTCGTTCTAATGTTAATGCATGAGAATTCATATTGTTGATCAGATTTTATAAAAGAACATAATCAAATCATATTTCTAGGTCAATTGAATCTGTCAAGAGCTTCTTCTTCTTTTTTTTTTTTTTTTCCCTTGTGCTAACGTAGTCCAAAAAATGAATCATCCTTCCTATTAAAGTGGGTCACATGCTCCAATTATAAGGGTCTTATTAGTTTTTCTTTTTTGTGGTCAGACATCTGTTTACAAGAAAAATGAATCATTTTCCTTTTTTCATGCTTATGTTTTCATCCTTGCATTATGTAAATAATCATTATTACCCTTTATTCCATTTTATATATATATACACACACACACACACACATTTACACATTTATAGAGAGAGAGAGAGAGAGAGAGAGAGAGAGAGAGAGAGAGAGAGAGAGAGAGAGAGAGAGAGAGAGAGAGAGAGAGGGGATGGATGAAAACTGTTTCCTAAATCTATGGGAATAGATTGGTTGAATATGGAAGCACCTATGGAATTGGATGAGATATAACAAGGGAAGAGATGAGAATTTTCAAATTTTCAAATTTCCAACAAAGAAAATCCCACTGATTTCTTGTTTCATTTATATTCCACAAAACAAATAGCCAAAGCCCTGTTCATCATGAATCGTTCCAGTGATTCCACTGCGCAACATGTATCGAATACGTACATGAACGTTCATTACAGAATATTGTTAATCATGTTACCTACGTGGTAAATTAACCGTGTTACCTACAAGTTTTGGTGGTAAATTAACCATGAAATGTTGGCCAATACATGGTCCTGAGCCAAGCATATTTCATAATCAGTTCCCCATATCTCAAATGCAACAAATTAATACATTCTGAATGCCAATCAAAATAGTAGTGAAACAACTACACACATATTATATTATACCAATTGAAAAGTATCAATCCAAAAGTTAATGGACACTCCAGTTAGATACATGCAAAATATGAAAATAACATCCAAACTTGCCCGATACGCTGTCTCACATATTTCTCCCTTAAATCTTGCTCGTGTCATCAAGGACCCTTCCACATCATGATTTTCTTGGTCTTTCATACATTTTAAACTATTCTTCGCTATCTTCGAAGGTGGCGCATCCTCAACTATTGCATCATCTAGAATCATTTCTCTTTGTTTCAACCTAGCTCCCACTTCCACATTACGAGGCGTAACTCCTGAAATAAAGTAACACAAACCATTAAGGTTTCATCAAGGTTTCATGACCACACAAGACTGTATAATTCAGGAAACATGGATAATTACAATCAAAACTGGTATTGGCCAAACTTATGTCAATCGCCATGGATTATTTTGCAACAAAATGGGTATTTGCCATTTTTTCATGGTCAGTTGTCAATATTATGCCAGAATTGATTAAGTTGGGCATCCAGGCATGGTTAATTGTCCATGTTTAAAGTGTCCATGATAAAATGACCATGTTATATGAAATACTTACCATTCAATATTGGACAATTTTCAATTAAATTGGTTATGCCCAATTTAAAAAGAAAAATATACCAGCAACTAGCATCACTTGGCAATGATTTTTGGTTTTCAAATTCATATCATAGAACACGGAATATATAGAATCTAAACTCATTGCTGGGTCTAACATGATAAGTTGACCACAACTTCACATGTTTTCTCCCTTTATCATCATTTTGGCCAACCACACAACAAAAACTGATACTTTCCTTTGATCTTAAATCAAGGAACGTGGCTAAATTACCATCACAAGCGGAAAAAACATGAACAACATTACATGATTAAATAACCATGACGAATACAACGTTTCATGACCATGCATAATCTACCTTCAAACGGATTATAATAACATCAAATACTCAAACAATATAGCATTGAAATCATAGAATGTAACCCGCACAGTTAAAGATTTGATTTTTTTATAAAAACAAGACATATCTACTGCATTACGAAATCATGAATTGATGAATACAAGCATCAAATTTGAATAGAACACACAGTAAGACATTTTCCAGAACATGGTTATATTATCAGCAAGAAAAGCAACCAATGTAATTAAAAAACTAAATCGAATTCATGAATTGAAGAAGATCGCCATGAATCTCACTGAATCATGACATGCAACTTATTAAACAACTGATTCATGACTTATTGCGACACACAGCATCAAAGTTAGCACAATGGCCACAAACAGATCAGTTTTATAAGCGTAACCTAGCTCCAACCTTCAAATCCAAACCAAAAAAATGAAAAAAAATCGGGGGTTTGACAGATAAACTTACGAATTTTGGCCATTTCAATTTCGTCCCCTTCTACTCCGCCAATGGCTTCAACCACGAAGGACTTGATTGATATGTGGCATCGCGTTTTTTTCTGCAAAAAGCCCCATTTGGAAAGGACGGGGGAATGAATACGTAGTTGTTCACCGCCGGAAATCGCAACAATGGATGACAGGATTGAAGGTTGGGTTCTCCAACTGATGTGGGTTTTGAACGACTAGGGTTTTACAAAAAAATTTGAGCTCCAAATTCGAATGGAGGGGTTCATTATAGGTCGATAGGATCGATTAATATCTTCCACGCCAATCTCCAGATATGATCGCGAGATTTCCGCAGGACAGCCAGATGGTTGAATCAAGATTTTTGGGACAGAATGGATTAGGAAATCGTCCCAAATTTTGACGCTATAAATATAATATAATAGAATATACATATATATGTATGTAGCAAGAATATAAGGGCATCACGGGTATAAAAGATAGTAGGAGGACGGAAACATAAGTACTTTAAGAGGGCAGGATGAAAACATAAGTGTGTAGGGGTTTTAAGACGATTTATTAAGCCTCCCTATTATTAATTGTGGTGTGAATTTATATGAAAATTAATATTGTTAATTTAGACAAAAATTAACACTGTTAAATGTGGTGGCGGCAGCGACGACGATGTGGTGGTGATTTTTGTGGCGGCGGCATAGTGGTGATGGTGGAGTGATGGTGGTGGTTGTGGTGGCGGCTTTATGATGGTGGTGGTGGCGGCGTTGTGGTGGTGGTGGTAGTGGCAAAGTGGTGGTGGTGGTCATTGTAGTGGCGGTGGTGGTGGTGGTGGCATTGTGGTGGTGGTGTGATGGTGGTGGCAACGGCGTGGTGGTGATCATTGTGGTGGTGGCGGCGGCATGGTGGTGGTTATGGTGGTGGCACAGTGGTGGTGGCGGTGGCCGTGGTCGTCGTGGTGGTGGCGGCGACGGTGGTGGGGGCAGTGAGGGTGGCGTGGTGGTGGTGGCGGCGGCAGCGGTGTGGTGGTGATTTTTGTGGTGGCGGCGTTATGGTGGTGGTGGTGGCGACATGGTGGTGGTCATTGTGGTGGCAGTGGTAGTGGTGGAGTGGTGGCGGCGGCGGTTGTGGTGGTGGCGGCGGCAGCGGTGGCCGTGGTGGTCATTGTGGTGGTGGCGGTGATTGTGGTGGTGGCGTGATGGTGGTGGTGGCGGCGAGGTGGTGGTGGTGGGGGCGACCGCAGTGTAAATCCTAAATGATGGGCTGTGTTTATTTGTTGTTATTTAAAGTGGGGTAAAAAAGTAAAATTACACCCACAAAACTTAGTGAGCATTGCACTTTTACCCTATAGGACTTGGTGGGCTATCCAATGTTAGGACCGGCCCAAAATTAACTCAAGGTCTTTTGTTGCCTTGGGCTGTTGTTTTGCAAGCCTTTTGCTTTAGTTTGGGTACTTTCTTGCATTCTCATTGGGAAAAATGATGGCCAACGATGTGTTTTGATAATTACTGTCCGCTTAGGATATTTTCAGCATTAACAAATGTTTTTAGTATGTTATTGATGGATATTAATTATCAAAACACGTCCAGAACCGTCATTTTCGCTTCTCATTGTGGCTTCAATCTGCTTCTTGCACTTAAATTCATCTTCCCATCTAGTGATGTTCTTGTATTTTCAACCAAGGAAAAGAAAAGGCACAGTGGACAAATTATTTGAAGAAAGGAATATTGTGCTACTATGTTTTCAAAGCCGAGTTTTGATATTTGTCTAAACTAGATTTTTTTTTTTCAAAAAAAGTGTGCTTTCTTGTGGGTATTTTCCTGAAAGTTTCGATTAAGTGTTTGTGATACAAATAGAAACAAAATTGTGTACCAATCGTTCCCACAAAAACCCAGACCTTATACAGAACATGAACCAAACAAGGCCAAAAATACCATAATTTATTTGAAGGAGTTTGAAAGCTTCGAGTGATTGAACCTATTTCGTAAGATAATATTGTAGGGAAATTTGTTTTAGCTTTCTCAGAAAGCAAAGAACAATTTATCTACAGGGGTGAAAAAAAGGTGGTGGAGGTATGATACCTAGTAAAGTGATGGTGATGGTGGTGATCACGGTAATCAAGTGGTGGTGGAGGCGTGGTGATAGTTGTGATTAATTATGGTGGAGCAAGGCCGGCTCATAAGTTTTGGAGGCCGAAAGTGAACCTTTTGAATGAGATCTCCCTATATTTTTCATACAAAAGTTGGTCTACAAAGAGTTTCATAAAAAAAACTATTACAAAAGATTTACCTTTACAAAATATAAGTATATAGTTATCCCAAAAAATGTAACCATTATAATATCTCAAAATCTATCCTTTGAAAATTAATCTTCTCAATTCCATTACATGCATTGTCAATTCCATTCCATTGTCTATTCCATTCTATCGAACTAAACGTACCCTAATGGGTTATGGCCTATGGGAGTTGATAATCAGTGTATTCCACCGTTGGGCTTATTTTATGGTTCCTAAATTTCAATTGGGCCTATTTTGTGTAGAGGAGACTTAGAGCAATTTTTTTGGGGGGCCATATATATATAGTGGTCCTAGGATTTTCTTGGGGCCCTAAGCGCATGTTTCTCTCGCCTATCCTTTAAGCCGGCCCTAGGTGGAGGTGGTGGTAGAAGTAATGAGATGGTGGTAGTGTGGTTTGGTGGTGGTAGTAGTTGCAGTGGAGGTGTGGTGGTGAAGTGAAGGTGGTGTAGGTGGTGAGGGATTGGTGGCAGAGGTGTAATGATGACGTTGGAGGAATTGTGGTTTTAGTAGTGGTGAAATGATGGTAAATGGTGGTGGTAGAGGGGTAGAAATGGTGGTGGTAGGGTAGATATTGGGGTGGTCGGGGTGGGGGTGAAGTTTTAGGTGTTATAACAACAATGTGTTGCGTTGTCACGATAATTCCCTTTTGTTATCACATTTTCAATCCACTGACTATCAACCGAGGAGTTTACCATGCTGGGATTACAATTTTAGTGGAACCGCGGGCCTCCAAGCAATTTCTTATAAATTTAGTTTTCAAAAAAGAAATGATTTTGATAATATTTATCTTGATATACTTTTACAAGAAAAAAATGTGTGGGGCTAATTAAAAGATTGTGAAGGGTCTTGAATTTGCTTCAATTGTTCTTGGTCTTAATTCTGGACCGGTCCTAATATTGGATTTCATAGCCCACCAAGTCCTATGGGGTAAAAGTGCAATGCTCACTAAGTTCTGTGGGCGTAATTTTACTTCTTTATTCCACTTTAAATAGCAACAAATGAACACAGCCATCATTTAGGGTTTCAAATGAATGCAGCCCACCCCCCACCACGCCGCCACCACCACTGCCGCCGCCGCCGCCGCCACCACCACGGCCACCACCACCATCACCATCACACCACCACCATAACCGCCGCCGCCGCCGCCACCACCACAACGCTGCAACCACCACAATGACCACCACCACGACGCCACCACCATGGCTACCACCATCGTCGCCGCCACCGCCACTACCACCACCACCACCACCATGCTGCCACCTCCACCATCACCACCATCACGCCGCCACCACTGCCACCACTCCACCACCACCACCACCACCGCCGCCACCACAATGACCACCACTACATCGTCACCACCACTCTACCACCACAATGCCGCCGCCACAACCTCCACCATCACCACTACGCCTCCACCACAAAAATCACCACCATGCCGTCACCGCCACCACCACCACCACAATTAACAGTGTTAATTTTCATATAAATTCACACCATTATTAATAGTGTTAATTAACAGTTGGCCGATATAACCTCATACACCACCACCGCCACGATTAACAATGTTAAATTTTGTCTAAATTTATAATTAATAGTGTTAATTTTCATTTAAATTCACACCACAATTAACAATGTTAATTTTCATTGTCTTCATTTCTTAGGCAATTACCAATTAAGGAAAGGATAATATATGGAAAAATCTACAGTACACATCCCTATATATAAATGATTCTTAAATTTGGACAGAATTTATCACTGTTAATTGTGGCAGTAGCGGTAGTGGTAGTTAATATTGTTAACTGTGGTGTAAATTTATATGAAAATTAACATCGGTAATTTAGAGAGAAATTAACACTGTTAATTTAGATAGAGGGCGGCGGCGGCGTGGCAGTGGTGATTGTGGTGGCGATGGTGGTGGCGGTGTGATGGTGGAGTGGTGGTGGTAGTGGCGATGGTGGCGTTATGGTAGTGGTGGTGTAGGAGGTTGTATGGGTCGACTGTTAATTTAGACAAAAATTAACACTGTTAATTGTGGTGGTGGTGGTGTAGGAGGTTATATGGGTCGACAGTTAATTTAAACAAAAATTAACACTGTTAATTGTGATGGTGGTGGTGTAGGAGGTTATATGGGTCAACTGTTAATTTAGACAAAAATTAACACTGCTAATTTTTTTTTTGAGGGAGGGCAAGAGGGTAATTTCACATACCAAACTCACCTACTCAATTGCTAACTAAAGAGAGGTAGAGTGAACCCTTTAAACACACATACACAAACCCAAACTCCCGATGTGGAAGCTAACACTGTTAATTATGGTGGCGGCAGCGTGGTGGCGGTGGTGGTGGTGGTGATGGCGGCGTGGTGGTGGTGGCGGCAACATGGTGGTGGTGATGGTGGCGTGGTGGTGGTGGCGGTGGCGTTGGTGACATGGTGGTGGTGGTGTTGGTGGCACGGTGTTGATGTGGTGGTGGTGGTGGCAGCGTGATGGTGGCGGTGTGGCGGTGGTGGGTGGTGGGGGTAGTGGTGGTGGCAATGTAGTGGTGGTGGTGGCAGCATGGTGGTGATGGCTGGATCGTCTCTCTTCAATCGTTTTTTTTTACGAGGGGTATTTTTGTCAACAAAATAATGAAGAGGACTTATTGGGCTATAGGCTCTTTGGGCAGGACCTAATAAGCTATTCTTCACCGAGACAGGACCGGCCAAGAAGTTCCCCTTGTTCTTCTAATAGAAATGGAGGTAGGCTAGGTCCAATCGAGCCCAAGAAGCCCAATTTCTGACCCAAGATCTAACATTACGGCCAAGACATACGACTTTCGGGCTATATGGTTCAAAAGTTGCATCATCATAAAACACTTTGCATCGTCCAGGTTGTTAAAGTTTGCGGTTGAAATCTCCGTATAAAAAACCATCTACACTCTTCCTTCCTCATCCTCTCTCCTCTTCACTTCTCCCACCTCCACCCATCATCCTCCACGTCTATCTCTCTCACGCCCCGCCCCTGGGGAGTTCTAGGCAGTAGTTGACCAGCTTGAGGGCGGTTGGGACCTGTGCGGAGCTGTTTGACCGGTGACCAAAGGGGTCAGATGAGGTGGTCTCACATCGCTTGATGAAGTGTGAACTGCATTATAAATAATATTTAGATCGTCGTCCTACCTTGCACAAGACTTTTTAAAGTCGTGACGGTGTTAAAACCCATTGAAACTTCATAGCTCAACGTGCTCGTCCTGGGGTAATAATATTGTACTCGGCGGGAGCGGGTCCTTACACTCTCTCTCCTCCTCCTCCTCCTCCACCTCAACTCAGAGCCAGTGCGGTAGAGAAGAAGAACGTCCCATAATGACTATTTGGCGAAGAGACTTCAAAGTTGAAGAAACCCTCATTCAACAGATTCTCGGTAAAGATTCCATCTTTCCATTTCTGAAAGTTCTATACGTACATCTGTGTGTATGGACTGTTAATTTGGGTCTTTTTTGCTACTTTTTGGGCTCATGATGAATTTCTTGAAGGAAAATTGTGGGTCTTTGGTTTTCCAGGAAGCCCCATTCGACAGATTCTCTGTTGATATTTAAATTCAACAATATGTGAAGAATGTTAAATTCGGCAATTCTTTGTCTTGGAAAATATTTTACATCGAAGAGCCTGACTCAGTCATTCTCCTTGCTTCACCCTAATTTTTTGGTGCATAACTGTACATGCAGATAATATATTTGCCCATGTAACGTGGCCCACTTATATCGGAGCCGAAGTCAAGGTTTCATTACCTGCTACGATGCTTGAATTCAAGCACCGATCGAGCAAGAAACTCAAATACTTATCCATTGAACTAACCACTTGGTGGTGTTGCTTCACCCTGATGCATGTTGTACTTAATTCCTTCGTCTTCTCTACGAAAGTTCTTGAATTTTCAAAAGAGAGTAAAACGAGAGACAATGATGAGATAGGGTACCAATAAACGTCCAAGATCAACCCGAGGACTAACTGTGTAAGATTACGAAGTACAACTAATTTTAGTGACTACATAGATTAATTTATACAACAGTTCAATAAAAGTCAGAGACGAACAAGTGAGAAAGTTGATTAATTCATGTGGATTGGAGTGGCAATTGGATTCTCTCTCACTTGTGTTTTCTTGCTTAGCTTTCGCAGACATGAATTTGCTGAAATTCATTTTCCAAAATATAACTTCCACCTGAAATTCATTTTCCAAAATATATTCACCTTCCAAAATATATTCACCGGTGATCACACCCATTCTCCCCGTTTGGTTACTCGGAAAAGTTTGTCCTTGAAATTCGTTCTCGTACATCCCTTGATACGCGTACTTCTGGAAGGTAATGTGGTACATAGGGTATTTCCAGAACGGCTTGGGGAGATTGTTTGGTAACCGGAAAAATCCTGCTCCAAATGCTATTACCGCTTGGATTCCTGCACCTGTGATTATGCCCATGAGGAAATTGGGCACGATGCTTGCGACGATCATCGTTAGGCTTTCTACGAGCATCATGGAGACGAATAGCACGGATTCAAAGTACAGGAAGTGTTCGAATATAGTAATAAGAAACACAGGTACACAAGAGAATCACCTAGAAGTAGCAAAGTGGCCTTCCCAGGTACAGACACCTGGACCACTATTATCTCTCCTTTCCAAATAATGAGTCATCTCATTCCTACTCCTACTCCCAAACGTAAACTCACACTGATTAAAATCCAAACACTCATAGCAGTGAGGCCGACAAACGTATCGATATGATTAGTCATTGGACCGCCACCACCATCGTCTTCCATCGTCAGGGAAAGACACGGAGATTAATGATTATGGACAAAGATTAATTCATGTGATTTACCAGGGGAATAAAAAGATCAACTCTACGCAACGAAATTCACGAGTGACTAGTTAGCATACTAGTCCAAACGAGATAAACAACTTATCGCAACGAGCAAATCTTGTGCACAAGAAAGAAAAAGAGAATCTCTGCAATATTATTGATTAAAAGCTGCATAAACTTTAGGTTACAAACCCTTATGTAGGCCGAAACCCTAGAAACCATAAAAATAAACTTGAAAAATTAAAAGTCCCAAAATTATGGACTTTTCCTAAAACTGAAAACGAGAAAGAAAAACAAAACTTTCCCAAAAAGAATCAACTTAAAAGGAATTACGGTCTAAGAGTTATTAACGAAACAAATCTTTCTTAAAACGACAAAATAACGCAATTGAAGGCCTAAAAGAAGGAATTAGGCCAAAAAACACCATCGATCATCACTTAGGGTTGACGAGTATTGTCCGGAGCGCGAACATAAATCAGCCCACCAAGTTTGGGCCTATTTCTGAGCTCGTCTAAATTTTGCCAAATTGGGTAATTTGAAATTAAACACCGTTTGGGCTCCTGGAGCTTGGCTCGATCCAGCTGATCATAAAATTAGGCCTCCACGTGTTTTATATCAGAACTGCAGCAGCAGTTGGATTCTCCATCCTTGAGTCATCTGTTGAGGCTTCACAGAAATGAATTTGCTAATGACAGGCTTCACTTTTTCAACAATCTTGATTATAACCAAAAATAGGACCCGGTAAACCACCACCATTCCCAACAATATCCCAAGTTCAACCCACTTGGAATACCCCATTTCCACTTGAAATTCATCTCTCAAAATTTCTTCACCACTGATCATCACATCCAATCCCCCTGTTTGGTCACTAGAAAAATACAATCCTTCAAAATCGTTCTTGTACAGTCCCTGATATGCGTACTTGTGGAACGCGACGTAGTACACAGGGTATTTCCAGAACAGCTTGGGGAGATCATTTGGCAACCGAAAGAACCCGGATCCTAACATCATTAACCCTTGAATTCCTCCACCTGCGATTATGCCCATGAGGAAGTTTGGCACAATGCTCGCAAAGGTCATCATTAGGCTCTCGACCAGCATCATGCAGGTGAATAACACCAAATCGAACTACACAAAGCGTTCAAATCCTCTTTGGAGTCCGGTTAGGTAATAGGCTAGTGCTCCGGGAATTAGTGAGATCAGGAGCAAATATGGCACAAAAGAGAGTGTGTTGCCTATGACAAATGCAGTGGCGCCATAGTGACCATTTAGTCTTTCTACTTCAAAAACCTGGATAGATTTGGGGAAAGTTTATGAGTAACAAGAAAAAGATACAGAATTCGTGCACATGACACTTCCAAGGCATAGGGGCTACTGGCCACAGAACTATGGGCTTACACCGTTTGAATTTTCCTTTAATTTTTACTAGAGCCATGGTAAAACTTAGTTGAAAATAATGTCGCGACATGGATGACATTCAACTAATTTGGAACCATACATTACTAGTACAACTACGTAAGAGAGGGGATCGCGATCTTTTCCTACCTTCATAGCTTCCACAAACGAGGGGAAGCCACCAATTGCCATGAAATTAAGGAATGAAGCTATAAACATGAGGAGTGCACCTCTGGGCTGACAATAATCACAACCATTCTTATGAATATTGCCTTTCTTGTTGCAAAAATCAGTAAAAGATGGAATCACACATTCTATTTGTTGCTTCCTAACATCTGTGAATTCTTTACCTCTCCAATAATGACATAGACACATCGAATTTTCATTGAAAGGCTTCTACATTGCATAAGTTCTGATAGCACGTGTCTTTTTAGCAACGAATGCTATCCTACCTTCACAATATTAAGTGTTCACTTTTTCAAAAAAGAAAAAATGGTGAAATTGTTTTGCTCCTCTGTCTCTTACTTGGATTGAACTGTAACTCGTGCCAACGTCATAATAGAGAGTTCCCAAACCAACAGCCAAAGCGATATAGATGGCTAGGCGTAGCTAGTAATAACCAACATCGCGAGACATGTTGGCAGAAGACCTTTTGGTGAGAACAAGGCATTGAGTAAAGAAGCTAGCACGGCTTCTGCTCGTTTCAAGTGATCCACCTCCCTGAAATACTCAGGAACAGTTGCCGGTATATTATGTTCATCAGATTGAACTCACAACAAAAATGATAAATTCCAACTTTTACTTATTTCCTGAGTTACCTTTTTGCATATGTCAGATGACTTATAGGATGCTACGAGAATGTTGATCACTTCCTCTTTCACTACCTTTCCTGTAGATCCATGCTCTATGTCCTGTTAAAATGTTCAATCTTATCTAAGTACGAAGTTTTTTCAGTAATTAAACCATTTATTAGAAAGATGAAACACTAAGTATGAAGTTGAATGTATCGAAATGAAGGTGCAGTTCAATAAGGTTGTTACCACATCAAAATCTGTGTTTATCATTCTAAGGAATTGATCAGATGGATTCCGAAGAGTCGGGTAAATGAAGCCGTTTGATGTGAAAAACTTCAACGAATCAAAATCAGGAATGAATGAATTAGTCGCTACACCCAAAGACGAGACAAAGGTTGTCGAACAGTTCGAACACTTCACTGCTCGGTTAATGGATGGCCGCGATGATAGTCCTCCCCTCTCTTTGCTCTAGTTGGGTGATTCTACTCATGACATAGTAGGAAGCTGCACTATCCAGTCCGCTTGTTGGCTCATCGAGGAAAAGAAGCTTTGGGCATGTCAGGATCTCGATTCAAATGCTCACCCGCCTAGCTCCTTTGGCCCCCGCTGAGGCCCTTGGTGCCCCAGCCTCCAATTCTTGTGTTCATACAATCGTGCAATCCCATTTCTCCTATCGTGATTTCTGTTCTCTCCTTTTTCTCGAATTTGGACATGGAGTTCGGTAGCTGAAATTGAGCAAAGTAGTAAACGGCTTCTATGACCGTTAATGTTGCAATCAAGGTTTCATCTTGAGTCACATAAGCCTGATTTGATGACAAACAGAAAAAAAGTAGTTATTGAAGAGATTGGAGTTTTTAAATAAGTTGAGGGATTTTTATTTATTTTTAATCCTTACCGATGTTCCATAAGCCAGAGCCTGTTTGCGACCATTAATTAGAATATCACCAGTGTGCCTAGTGTTGGCTCCCAATCTCCCTGCAGTTTGTGATATATTACTAATAATACCAAGAGGAGAAAATCTTGTTTACAGATGACTATCCAAAAGTGTTCTAGACGGTCCAGATTTTAATGAAACTCTTCCCCGGAAAAGTTTCATTAAAATTTGGACCGTCTAGAACACTTTTGGACGGTCACAATTGTTTACGGCACATCCGTAAACAAGATTTTCTCATAAGTAAATACTTTAACGCATAAGTTGTGACATTTGGAAAAAAAGAAAAGGGAATCTGACATTGGTTTTTATCGGTGCATCGCACAGGAGATACGTGCACTTGTTTGTCAGTATCAGAGTGTATATCATTGTCCTGAAAGTGGGAAAATAGTACACTTACCTGCTAAGGCATCGAGTAGGGTAGTCTTGCCACGGCCGGAAGGGCCCATTACGGCCAAGACCTCATCGGGCTGCGCGTAACCCGTAAGGCCTTGGACGATGGGTCTCCGTCTACCTTTTATATCTGAAACCGTGACCCATAAATCCTCCCATGTCGCAGGAATGCCTCCGTCGTCGTTCAACAGAGGTTCAACTCTAACGTCCTCGTGATCTACCATTACTCCATGCCTCCATGGTACTCTGGCAATATTGGACTAGTGCTGGTTTCCACCTCCACTGAGTGGATCTTGATTTTCGTATCGGTATGTGTGTCTTATGAGTTGAAGTTGATCAGTTGAGAGGTACCCACATTAGGTTCCATGGAGTGTTGAAGTGTGGACATTGTTCTATCGTGTGTATTTAAGAGAGAAAGAGAGAGCTGGTGAGAGGACATGCAGTGACAAGGGAAGGCAGAGTTCTGCTTATATTGACTTATGCTCGGTTATTGAGAAATCTCATGCCTTGTTTGGATCACTTCTTGAAAATTATTTTTCAACTCAAAAAATACTCATTATCCCTACTTTCAATTATTATTCTAATTTCTTTCTCATTTCTCCAATCATTTTTCTCATTTCTCTCTCTATCTCTCTCCACTCGCTCTACCTTCAATCATTACCATAATTTCTCTCTCCACACATTACTCAAAAATTTTCAAAATATCTTCCAAACAAAGCATCAGTTATTGAGATTTCTTCTTGCATTCAGTGCGGTTCTTTATTAGTCAGTAGGTGGGGTGGTGAGATATCTTCTAGTATTAATCAAATTCGATGTAAGTAGCCCAAACACCTAAGTTATAAGCCAACGGTTTGAGGATTTTCCAGGACTTGTAGATCTCCAATTTATGTCTACCAAGTTTTTTGTGCAGTGAGCCACAGAAGTCAATTATTTTTTGCCCTGTTCTGATTGTACTAAGGTTGGTGCGAATTATAAATTCTCGACAGCAGAAAGTGCTCCGCTTACTTTCATCACCTTGGGGCAAACACAAAGAACAATTTTTATTTTTATTTTTTTAAATCGAACCCACAGATTAGGCCTAGATTTTCCATTAATGGGTTGTTAACTTTTTAAAATTGAACTAAGAAAGAGTTCGTTCTTTGTCTCCAACTTTCTGATCAATTTAAATGTAATATACTTATTGTTAGCATAATACAGTATTATGAATTTTGAAGGTATATTATGAATGATAATGTTACCAAGTTAGGTCAAGGTTAATAATGGCATGCTAAAGCTATGTCTTAAGTAATACAATGAATGAATGCAGTACTTGACAATCAACTTTTTTTTTTTAACAGTCATAAGAATGCACATAACTGGGGAAATATACACCTCCTTTTCATTTCGTTGTGTTGGGCTTCTGTTTAGTTGCTTATTTTGTAGGCTTAACCCTTGAAATTTTTTTGGTGCATGATGGGATATGCAGATTAGCAGATAGGATAATGTATGTGTAACCTTGCTCCATTTTTTTTTTTTTGTCGGGGTAAGAGCATTGAAAAATATGTTTAGCTTTCATCAAGTAGCTATAGAGACTTGAATCCTAACTATGTCGAGGAACTCAAATATTTACCTATTAGTACAATCACTGCGTGGTGTTGCTTCAACCTATATGTTGTACTTGAATTCCGTATTACTGACCAATAAGATAATCCAGAATTATAAGGTCTACACCCTTCAAATATAAGAGTCCTCGCCCTTCCCGAATTCTGCCTCTCCTTGGGTGAATCCTGGTTTTGTCACTGGCTCCACCCACAAACTTGAGACAAGCAATGCTACATCCATCTTAAAAATTCTCCCGCAAGTGATTATAGGACCCAAGATACTGGTTATAGGTTCCACCATCACTTGTGAGATAGAATATAATTAGTATATAAGATTGAATGTAAACTTAGATGGCCCATGGCAGTTTCAATTGGAGGTAAAATGTGAAAACCAGAAGTAGATCAGTCAACACACTCGCAAAACAGGAATGCTACGTGCACTACTGCATCCACTACACCATCCGCTACCTCCTTCAAAACGACGTCGTTTTGGGGAGTCCTAAAAAAAACGAAATCCAAAATCCAAGAAACGCGTGTCCCAAACTAGTCGACCTAGAGAGAGAGAAAAGAGGGGGAAGACACCACAGCCAACCCAACCCACTGACAACCACCACCACCGCTGTCGACGACACCAACAAAGAAGACGCCTCGCCTCCAGATCGCCGACCACCGCCACTGTCATACGCTGACGAGCTTCGAATCACAATCACTAGTATCGATTTCGAACGCTCACGAAGGTCTCAACCACCACGGCCGCCATACGCCAACGAAGGTACCTTTCTCGATCTCGAATGCTAGTATCGATTGAACTAGGGTTCCATTTTCAATTCATAGATATTGGGAATTTTTGCACAAAAAATTAGGGTTCCAAATTCACTAAAAGACTGAGGTTAAATGGGCATACTTCAAGAATCCTACCCACAACTTTAGGTATTTCCAAATCTGCAGTAGAATATTCAATCTGTTATTTAATAAGCCTGGCTCTTTGGAGAGCAACAAACAGTTAATAACAATGGTTTATGTACAGTTACCTGCTTGCTTACAAGACGCGAGAGGATTTCCATGATAAATTCCACCTACAACATAGCACCAATTAATAGAGCTCTTTAAATATATGATACACAGTTTTGGTTGTTCACTTTTGGTGAATTTTATTCTTTGTTCATGTTGCAATAATTTATGTTTTCTCATCTGATTGTTTGCACGTCTTTGATCTCACCTCATTGGGAGCATTTTTTTGAATTTTTATGTCTTTTGTTATCAACTTGTGTTCTGTTTCTGCAAGGGAAAGGTCATGGGTTCAAGTTTCTTTGTTTGTATCTATTTCCATTTGATTATGCTTCTCTGTTCTTGGTGCACATTATCCAAACTTAGAAATCTGCTTCTTGAAACTATAGCATGATCTTGTGCTAGAGTATGTTAATTTTCGTCAGTTTATACAGACACTGGGCTGCCATTTGGTTGTTTCACTCTGAGAGACTCTGAAAAAAGGGCCATAGCATCTCGCTTCACAAAACAATATGTTAATTTTCGTCAGTCTGGATCTGTGTCCTTTTATTTGTTTTGGATTGGAATGGTAATCATTGATTGAATGAGTGAGCATTCATGAGCTTCTATATATGATCTGTCATCACCATGTCCAGTATTTGGTCTGAACTACTGTTTTATTTTGCTGCCATAACATCCCCACTACCATAGTTAAAATGGGAAAACAGTGGCAGCAAAGGCAGACAAAGGAAGAGCTGACTGAGCTGAATAGAATTCCCTGTTTGCTTACTCTTTTTAGAGTTTTCTTAAAAAGATAATTACACATGGTTATCATATATGATTGTTTGCAAGTCTTTGTTCTGTGTGTCTTGAGCATGTTAACATGAGGGTTTACCCTTTTTCTAGGTAGGATGATACATTGTTGGCAATCAATTGGCTAGATGTTGAACGGTTTGCATATTCTTAGGGTGTTGATCACTTGTTGATCAACTTTCAGATTTTTTAGAAGAATCCTACCAAGATCATGAACAAGGAGTACCATGACACCACTTTGAATGGTGCTATGCAAGAGGGAGAGCACAAAGCTATGCAAGAGGGGATCTCCTTTTTGTAGAACTACTACTATCCCAGATCATCAAAACTACTACTGTCCTAGCAAGAGGGAGAGCACAAAGTAATTCCACAACTCCAAAATCAAGTTCTGCTTGGTGTATGGAGTGTCCTGCCAAGAAGAGATGTTAGCGACACTTTAGGATTTTTCTTTTTCCTTTTGCTTGTAATATAGTTTAGGGTAGACGACAATGATGATGTTCGGATCATGCCTGTTTTGTAAACATTAAGTATTCATGTCGGCTAAATTTAAAACTTCCGTTTCAATTGTAATTGAACTGTTGTTTTGCTCTCTTTTTTGTTGCTACTATTGATTGAGACGCTGTAACATCGGGCTAGACTGAAATCAAGGGAAATTCTGTCGAATTTTCCATAAAAAAACTTGAGACATATCTTTTATGATACAAGATACGATATGGACACGACATGACACAATACGTTTAACTGAGATGCTATGACGTCAGGCAGGACAGAAAACAAGGGAAACTCTGTCAAATTTTGTAGAAAATATCATGAAACACATCTTTCAAGATACAAAGAAAACCTATATATATATATATATATATATATAGAGAGAGAGAGAGAGAGAGAGAGAGAAGTTTCAAGAAGTTAACACCACAATAAGTAGAACTATAAACCCATCGATATTTGAATTTCATAATGTACCACTCATTATCTCAAAATGTACCGCTCTGAAACCAATGAAGCAACAAAAATGGAGTACAAACTTGTATCTTTTCAAACAAGCCATGAAACATTGTCAAATTGGAGCAAAGGCCATGAGCCGAACATCATCATCATCGTCTACCCTAAGTTACATTACAAGCAAAATGAAAAAGAAAAATCCTAGTGTCGCTTGCATCTCTTCTTGGCTTTGTGCTCTCCCTCTTGCATAGCTTCGTGCTCTCCTTCTTAATGATCTGAGGCTGTGCACTAACATGAACCTAAGCAGGTAGCAGATATGCTAAAGTCTTTTCAGAATCTGCCTCAGCAATGCCAATTAAATCACTCCCCTTTAAGACCATTGGCCATCCTTGTGACAGAATAGGCGTTGGCTCAAAACCAGTTGTAGAAACTCCCATTCTAGTAGCACCAGTTGTAGAACCAAAACCAGCACCGGCAAACCAGCGAGTACAGATATAACAGCAAGGCAGCAAATTCCACTAGGTCACTTAAACATTGATCAACTCCCCATCCGAACAGAACCCTTTGAATACTAGCTTAATTATAGCACCATTTTTAGAGCCTGATAACGGTACACAATATCATAATAAGAAAGAAGATAATGCTGAAGCAAGAAGAAATAAAAAGATCACACTGAGAGTGTGACAAATTCAAGTGCCAAGGCTAACATTCAATGAATGTTTTTGGAGGCACACGAAAAAATAAAAAGCAAGTTTGATAGTTCTCTGCAGAGAATTTTGAGAAGTTTAGTTGGTTTCTTCTGAGATCCTACTTTAAGTACGGTATGGTAAATTGCTAGCCTTGTATCAATTTTGACATCTCCAGTAGTATCAGTGATGAGTTTGCTCCACTTGCTAAGGTTTATAGTCTCTTAATTTGCAGGTAAGTTTGATGGAAGATTGGGCATGGTTGTATGTCATCGTTAATCTCAAACATATGCCAGTGATTAGGTTATTTTGCTGTGCCAAGTGGCCTAAGAAATTGTTAAGTCTCAAAACTCTCTGCATTCGAACTATCATCAGACACAGAACTCAACAACCAAAACAGATTGAAATTGGAAGGAACCCTAATTTTTTGTGCAAAACTCCCCAATATCTACGAATTGAAATTGGAACCCTAGTTCGATCGATACAAGCGTTTGAGATCGAGAGAGAGACCTTCGTCGGTGTACGGCGGTGGTGGTCAAGTCCTTCGTCAGCGTTCGAGATCGTTACCAGCGATTGTGGTTCGAAGCTCGTCGGCGTACGGCAGTGGTGGTTGTCGACAGTCTTGGAGGCATCTTCTTTGTTGGTGTCATCAACAGCGATGGTGGTTCGCAGTGGGTTGGGTTGGGTCGGGTGTGGTGCACTCTCTCTCTCTCTGGAACGACTGAAGCGTATGGGGAGGGGAAACGCGCGTTCTTCATTTATTTTTTTTGGGACGTCCAAAAACACAGGCTCTGCTGCCCATTGTAGATCTCTAGAATAACATGAGATTAAGGTCTAATCGAAGATGAAACCTACGAACTCAACTATATAGAAAAACGCAAGTACAATGACTACGTAGATAGGTTGATGATTACATGAAAACTCAGTAAACGCGGAAAAGGGAAGAAATGGTGAGAAAGCTATTTCATGTGAATTGGAGTAGCAGTGGGAGTCTCCATCACTTGTATTTTCTGCTTAGGCTTCGCAGACATGAATTTGCTAATGGCAGGCTTCACATTTTCCACAATCTTGATTATCGCCAAAAACAGGACCCTGTACGAAACCACCATACCCAACAGTATCCCAAGATCAACCCACTTGGAATACCCCATTTCCACCTGAAATTCATTTTTCAAAATATATTCACCGGTGATCACGCCCCTTCGCCCTGTTTGGTTACTCGGAAAAGTCAATCCTTGAAATTCGTTCTTGTACATCCCTTGATACGCGTACTTGTGGAACGCAATGTATTGCAAAGGGTATTTCCAGAACGGCCTGGGGAGATCATTTGGTAACCGGAAAAATCCTGCTCCTAATGCCATTACCGCTTGGATTCCTGCACCTGTGATTATGCCCATGAGGAAATTGGGCACAATGCTTGCAACGATCATCATTAGGCTTTCTACAAGGACCATGCAGGTGAATAGAACCGAATCAAAGTACAAGAAGTGTTCGAATCCTGGACGAAGTCCACTTAGGTAATAGGCTAGCGCTCCCGGAATAAGTGAGATTAGAAGCAAATATGGCACGGCAGAAAGTGTGTTGGCTACGACAAATGCAGTGGTACCATAGTGCCCATTCAATCTTTCCCTTTCAAACACCTGCGGTCATTTGGAGGGAAGTTCATTAGTAAAGCGATTTCCATGTTCTGAATTCTGATTCTTTTTTTACGTGGTCTGACTCACAAGACACTTCAAAGCTAAACTTGGGGAAATATCGAGCCCTCACCGTTGCAGGCGTACTGAACGAGTTATGTGCATGTAGCACAACTGAAGCAACTTTGGGTAGAAAAAGAATACTACTAATCACTGAGGAAACTGTGCAAAATATAGAAGTGGGCACATTTCACCAAATTTACATATGCACTACAAACGTTTTTAGTTTGACTAAGCCTTTTGGGTACTTGGAATGTCTGATCAATGGGTTCCACGAAATGATTCATTTGAGCAGAAGATAGGTAGAGGGAGGATTGTGATGCTTTATACCTTCATATCCTCCACAAATGAAGGGAAGCCACCAATTGTCATGAAAGTGAGGAATGAAGCTATGAACATGAGCATCGCACCTCTGGCCTGGAAATGATCGAAACCATCATTATCAGCAGAAATTTATTGGTTGAAGTACGTTTGTTTCAGCAGAAATTTAATGCTACCTGGATCGAACTGTTCCCCGATCCAATGTCATAGAAGATAGTGCCAACGCCTAATGACAAGGTGACATAGATTGCAAGACGCAGCCAGTAATAACCAAGATCGCGAGACATGTTGACAGAAGACCTTTTGGTGAGGACAAGGCATTGGGTGAAGAAGCTAGCATGGCTTCTGCTATTCTCAAGTGATGATCCAGTACCACCCTGAAGTTATCCCACAAACAATAAGTGATCATTGTTTTAAGTATAGAAACTAGATTGAATTCACGACAGAAAAGATAGGTTTTAAAGGTATTTGCTTCGATACCCATTTACATATTTCAGAAACTTGTCTTTTAACTTCTTGGTAGCCATCAGAAGATTTAAACGATGTTACGAGAATTTCGATCACTTCCTCTGTTGCTCTCTTTCCTTTCGAACCCTGTTCTATGTCCTGGTATAATATCACATGACCTCGTATAAAACATACTGCGTAAACTTGCATACGGATAAGAAATTGAAATCCAATTAAAACCAAGTTGCAGTACTAATTGGTGTGTTACCTCGTCAAAATCCTTGTTTATTGTTCTAAGGAAGTGGTCTGATGGATTCTGAAGAGTTGGGCAAGGGAAACCATTCGATGCGAAAAACTACATCAATCAAAATCAAGACCAATTAGTCGTATCAAATGGTTCGAAAAAAAAAAAGTATGTCTGCAATTTAAGGAATTCTGTGCTTTTACCTCATTTGTCACGTTAGCACGGCCAAAGTACACCACTCTACCCGAAGACAAGAGACAAAGGTTGGTAAACAGACCGAACACTTCGCTGCTCGGCTGATGAATGGACGTGATGATAGTCCTCCCCTCTCTCTGCTCTAGTTTCGTGATTCTGCTCATGACATAGTAGGAAGCTGCACTATCTAGCCCGCTGGTTGGCTCGTCGAGGAAAAGGAGCTTCGGGCGCGTCAGAATCTCGATGCAGATGCTCACTCGCCTCTTTTGGCCCCCACTGAGGCCTTTGGCTCCCCACCCTCCGATTCTCGTGTTCATGGAATCCTGCAATCCCATCTCTCTTATCGTCGTCTCCGCCCTCTCCTTTTTTTCAGACTTCGTCATTGAGTTTGGGAGTTGGAGCTGAGCGGAGTAGTACACGGCTTCCTTGACCGTTAGCGTTGTGATCAAAGTTTCGTCTTGAGTCACATAAGCCTTGTTTAATGAAATGCAAAACAATTATGTTCAAGTGATGGTGAGTATTATAAAGATTACAGACAATTAATTTTGGGATGCTGATTTTGGCGTTCCACTTTTTTTTTTTGGATAAATAGGGCGCTCCACTTTTAACATGAAGTGGAGCGTTTGGATACAATAGTGAAGCGCGAAAATCAATTTTCTTAATTTTGTTGGTAGGTTTATATTTTGCTTACTGATGTTCCATAAGCCAAAGTCTGTGTGCGACCGTTAATCAGAATATCACCAGATTGTCTAGTGTTGGCTCCCAATCTCCCTGTAGTTTATCAGATTTCAACGAACGGTTCCTTAATTATTTACTAATTTATCAAAATTTGCACTCTTAACTGATTGTTTAGTACCTGCTAAGGCATCAAGAAGAGTGGACTTGCCGCAGCCGGAAGGACCCATTATGGCCAAGACCTCACCGGGCTGAGCGTAGCCCGTGAGGCCTTGAATGATGGGTCTCCGGCTACCCTTAGCATCTGGAACTGTCACCCATAAATCTTCCCACGTCAAGGAAATGCCGTTGTTGGCATTCGACGGAAGTCCAACTCCAACAACCTGATGAGCTGCTTCTCCATGGTTTGGCATTGGAGTGGTTTCCAACTCTAGTGGGTTAATTTTGATTTCGAGGCTACTATGTGTGGCTGATGAGCTGGATTTCAGTTGAGAGTCAGCAACATATGGTTCCATGGAGTGATGAAGGGAAGCCAAGATGTATTCACAAGATGTAGAGGGGCTATATATGGAGAGAGAGAGAGAGAGAGAGAGAGAGAGAGAGAGAGAGAGATGCTTGTGGCTTTGAGATGGCAGAGTTTATATAGACTTAGCTTTGGAAAGGAAGTACGTACATGCAGAACATCAAAGAGAAATTTCCCTTTACTTCCTAGGTTAATATACTCAGTTTTATATGCTATTTAATTTTAGTTGGTAACACCACCCAGGAAGGAAGTTCGTTTTTAGAAATCTGCAGAACATAAATGTTTTTGGATACATTGCGAATTGTCTTAAAGGAAAAATTATTTTGCGCTCTAGAGTATAGAATATCCTTTATGTCTTTAGTGCATGGGTGGAATAAAATGAAATGTGCCCCACCCATATTCTCCTTACAATTCAGGAATGACAACTCACACGGTATCCTAACTGAGTCACCAAATGTGATCACTATAGTATTGGTGTTAGAAAATACTAAAATGATTGAAAGCAAGATATTGTTGATTTGCTAACAACGTAATTTACAGATCGAGTTTATAGATCGAGGGCAAGTTCACGCTAAATTTTGCCGTCTTAAGAATGACGTCAAAATACCAGTTGTTTTCGGTAAAAATTCCAAGGTGCATCTAAATGGTATTTTTGAACCTTCCATTTTGACAATTCGGACAAGATCTAGTCTTCACAGTGTAGACAATAAATCAAAAATACCATTTACATGAGTTATGTATTTATTTCACTCGGATGAAATTTACAAAGATTTTAATCGG
Source organism: Rhododendron ovatum (assembly GCA_019656835.1). Lineage (NCBI taxonomy): Eukaryota > Viridiplantae > Streptophyta > Magnoliopsida > Ericales > Ericaceae > Rhododendron > Rhododendron ovatum. The sequence goes on along the minus strand of CM033802.1, from coordinate 9,836,305 downwards.
GTCGCGACGAGAAATAGTTAGGCATACATCGCAGCCCATAGGTGGAGCGCTGAGCCGCAATGCTCCAACAACTAGTTAGATTTGCGAATCATGTAGCACGGATCTTGATCTTGTATCCGTCAATGAAAAACACTTGCGTCATACGAATCAACTGCATTTCATTCACACATTTAAGAGCAAGCCGTGCGAGGGTAACCAAGATGACAAGCCTTGGCTCAAACGTTTTTCTCGCGGATGCATCAAAGACCAAAATTCTCCAAACTTGTTAGGATCGTCATACACGCACGATATACGAGTATGAACAGTAAAGAAATCAACACAGAGATATATGTGGTTCTCCAAAATCGGGTACGTCCACTGGAGTGAGAGCGGCTGCTGTTCTTTGTTATCACAGTATGGAATAGGGTTTACAACATAGAGTATTTATACCTACTCTATTCTAACCCTAATCGGATTTGGCCTGTATCCCAAAAATACCCTTGTACGATACCATACCATACTGCGGGAGGCGTAGCGCTTTGCTCTACTCGTTAGCGATGAGCCAAATGCAGTCGCTCCTCTACGCTCCACTCATTGCGCTTTGCTCTACTCGTTCCGCACTAGCATCTGACCTTCTTTTTAGAACTCCTTAGTATCTCTTCATATTTAACATATGAGCCATAATTCTAACACTGATGTTACATTGTATTTGTTCGATAATAGTACAACACTCCTAATTAATAAGGGACATCAGAAGCCAGAACGTAGGTTCATTGCATTTTGCAATCCCCATCTTCACAGGTGTACAAATAGCTACCAGGGAAAAAGAGAGATTCCTCGGAAACAAGTTTGAAAGCAATGGATGCTATACTTGTAGCTCTACATGCAGGAAGGACAAGCTGCCATTTATCACTCTGAATGAAAATTAATGTTCCAATTTGAGATACTATTTGCAGGAGTTTTGTGGGTATAAGGTGGTGTTCTAGTTTCTGGAAAAATATTCTTTTTGAAAAAGAAGGTAATTTCAACCTAAAAAATTATGTATTTATACAAATAATTTGTTACTAATATGGATTTTATTTGATATATTTCATTAAGATATTTTAAACGGTGCAAAAAAATTAAAAAATTATTTTTCATTTTTGTTATATTTGATTTTGAAATAACATTCTTTTTGAAAAAGAAGATTTTGGAAGAAAGCAGAACGGGGCCTAAATCTGTCGGCCTCGTTTTTCATGAGGAATTAATTATTCATTGGTCTTGCGACACCAATACGCAATGCCCCAACACCATTTTCTACCGTACACTACTATAAGTTTGTAAGATTCAGATACTTATAACTGAGTCCCGCATAAATATGCGATGCAGAAAGGTAGTGGGTCACCGCCACAACCCTAAAAAAAATTCTTGGAGGTGGGCGGTGGGTGAATGGTGATGGAGAGAGTTTGAATTCCGGCCCTTTTGTTCGTAGTGTGGTTGGTGCGGAATATAAATTCTGGGTAGACTTTTGTAGACTATAATTAATAAGCCGAAAACGAAATTTGTTGGGATACGTATGTTACTTGTTTAAAGTTAAGACAAAAACGATAGTACCGATAGAAACTTATTATTCACGGCTCCATGAGATTTCGGCGTCTGTTTCTATTGGACGGTTCGAATTTAAATAAAACTTTTTCGGAGAAGAATTTAATCATTAACATCTTAACTGTCCAAAACACTTTTGAACGGCTACGACTAACGCCGTAAACAACTATTCACAGCAGAACCGTGAAAAAGATTTTCTCATACCAATATAGTATCATGGTTGTAAAACACCAGATAAGAGCAATTCCGAGCTACGTCCATCGGAGAAAGAGAAGGGCATTTTACTATTGCACAAAGAAAATTACAACGCTCCCCTCTCTCGCCGTAGCTCTCAATCTCTACAAGTTCTCAACTTAAGGGCCCGTTTGGATGCGGGGAAAGAATTGGGGGTATTAGTTAATAAGGGGATAAGATAGTAGGGAGTATTAGTTAGTAAGGAATGATCCACATTAATGTGATGTTTATGAAGGGTGTATTAAATAATAGGTTATTTGGATGAAGTATTAGAGAATGAGGATTAAATAGTAATTCATTTTGATGGAGGATTAATAGGGGTATAAGGAAGGTGGATGATGCAAAAAGCTGTTAAATGACTATTTTGCCCTTGTGCAGTATTAAATTAGACTATTCATTAAATTAAATATATCATTATAAAATTCAACTTTTATTTTTTTTTTCACACATGATTAATAAAAAATTATTTAACTAATATAATAATTATATAAAATAAATAAAATATTAACATTTAGTTTTTTAAGTGCTTTGTTATATTTATGCTATACTTTTAAAAATTATGAAATTTTAAAATGTTAAATTACATACCTATTATATGGATAAAATAAATTTAGTTTAAAGAGGTTGAAAATAAATTTAACTATATTTTTTAATATATAAACTGTCTAAAGAGGTTGGAGATTAAGTGTTCCAAATTTCAATCCGTTGGAATCGGAAATTAAGTGTTTCAAATTTCAATCCGTTTGAATCGGTGAAAAAATTTTAGTTTTCTGATCATTTTATTCTAAATGGTCATAATTAAATTTTGACTCTACGACTCTCGTTGATTAGCCCCTAAGAGATATTTAATTCTATAACTTTCTTAGAGCTAATCAATGAGAGCCCCAAAGTCAAAATTAAATTATGACCATTTAGGATAAACTGATTAGAAAACTAAAATATTTCAATTGATTCAAATAGATTGAAATTTGGAACACTTAATTTTTTCTCAGCTTTTCCCACACCAAGCCTTACGGCGTTCATTTTAATTTTTTTCCGGTCAAACTGTTCATTTTAATTGATTAGTGGTGGGCCACTTTCCTTTGTTATTTTCTTTGTTCTTATCGCCAAAGCCCAAGGGAGAGAGAGAAAGAGAACGGCGGCAGCAGCAGCAACAGTAGTAGGAGGAGGAGGAGAAGAAGAAGAGAGAACAGCTACGACACACTCCCTCTCTCCGATCCCTGGTGAATGTCACGACTAGATTAGTCCTCCCTCTCTCCGATCTACTGTTCTTTTTCTTCCTGTTCTTGTTTCGTTGTTCATTGTCAAACTCAGGCGGGTTGGGGGAGGGGGATAAAGAGGGGTAAAATCGTCCAATTTGCAGGGGTATTGGGGGATAACTTAATAACACCTCAAACACCATCCATAACTTGGACCCCCGAATCCCCCCTTCTCTGGTCTTAGTTAAGGAGGAGGATAAACCAGTACCCCTCAGTTTGTGGCATCCAAATGGGGGTAAAGCGTGGGCTCCAGGTCTTATACAGAGGTGGAAACTAATCCCTCCTCCTATGGATGCATCCAAACGGGCCATAAATCACGACATTATACACATTATGCTTGACACTAAAAAATTGAGTCAGAGGCGCTGCTCTTGAATCCCCGATGTGCCTCAATCCATCTACTGGACATCCTTAATAATTTAGAGATTATACCAATAAACGCGAGACACCCGATCACAATGTACTTTTTATTTTCTTTCTCTTAACACAACATACTAGCTTTGAATTGTTTCTTTGCTTGTTTTCGACCTGAGGCATGTCACTTGCTGTCTCTTTTATCAATAGCTCGGACCAGGCGGCCGTCAACAATTTGGCCCACAGCAGGGGAACGGCCATTGTCATGGAAATGACTTCCGGGGAGAATACAGAGCAGCCATACGCAAGGAGCCTTGGCTACCTCAAATTCCTCAAAACGAATAGGACCCACCAGCCTTTGGCCTTGTTTGCTACATGGAAAACCCAAGTGTGTATCACATTCTACTATTCTAGAGTGTTCTGTTTTGTTGCGATTCTAAGAGAAGATATTTTCTAGTCATATGCATGGTGCATGGTTCTCTTTTCCTGAGGAAACGATTTTAAATTGTATCCTTCAAATTTTAGTAACAGTCAGAATCTTAATGCGTGTATGATATGTAACCTCTTGAATCGTCTTGAATTCATAAAAAGTTGCATAGAAATTTATACTATCACTAGAAATTGTCCGTGCCTAAAAGCACGGCGCAATGCTTTCTAAACATAGTCTAAATGAAGTATCAAACCTTATTTTTTCAAGGGTTTTTTTTTGTGTGTGGATACAACGGAAAAAGATGCTATCTCACATGAGGTGAGTTTCGGATATGCGTATGGTCCCACCTTATGTGAGACGAGTATTACAAATAACCGTGAATTAGAAAAAAAATTCCTTCTCCCAACAAAATATACTTCTCGAAAATTTTCATTTTGAGAATAAGCTTCAAACATGGTGCATCTAACCAAATTCATAAAATAGTCTAACACAATAAATATTACCAAATCTGTTTAATCCGTTAGTTGCATTCAAGGATAGCATCAGAGATATTAAAAATGTATAATCATACGATATTCCAACTCGAATTCAATTTTTTGAAGTCTACTCACTCAAAAGTGACACCCTTATCGCACTTGTTTCCTTAACTGACCTAGAAAAATAGAAAATAGTTCCAATATTACATATAACCAAATAAGGAGTAGAGTTTGAAACTCTATCTACCCAAAAGAATGAAGATGGAATCACCAACGATCTGAGGGGAAGCCACCAATTGCCATGAAAGTAAGGAATGAAGCAATAAACATGAGGAGTGCACCTGTGGGCTGAAAATAATCACAACCATATTTATCAATATTGCCTTTATTGTTGCACAAATCTGTAAAAGATGGAATCACACATCTATTTGTTGTATCCTAACATCTGTGAATTCTTTACCTCTCCAATAATGACATATACACATCGAATTTTCGTTGAAAAGCTTCTACATTGCATAAGTTCTGATAGTGCGCGTCTTTTTAGCAACGAATGCTATCCTACCTTCAAAATATTAAGTGTTCACTTTTTCAAAAAAGAAAAAATGGTGAAATTGTTTTGCTCCTCTGTTTCTTACTTGGATTGAACTGTAACTCATGCCAATGTCATAATAAAGAGTTCCCAAACCGACAGCCAAAGCGATATAGATTGCTTGGCGCAGCCAGTAATAACCAACTTCGCGAGACATGTTGACAGAAGACCTTTTGGTGAGAACAAGGCATTGAGTAAAGAAGCTAGCATGGCTTCTGCTTGTCTCAAGTGATCCACCTCCCTGAAACACTCAGGAACAGTTGCCGGTATATTATGTCCATCAGATTTCAAAAATGATAAATTCCAAGTTTTACTTATTTCCTGAGATACCTTTCTGCATATGTCAGAAACTTGTCTTTTAACTCTTTGATGGCTATCAGATGAGTTATAGGATGTTACGAGAATGTTGACCACTTCCTCTTTCGCTACCTTTCCTGTAGATCCGTGCTCTATGTCCTGTCCAATATTACACTAAGTATGAAGTTGAATGCATCGAAACGAAGGTGCAGTTCAATAAGGTTGTTACCTCGTAAAAATCTGTGTTTATCATTCTAAGGAATTGATCAGATGGATTCTGAAGAGTCGTGTAAATGAAGCCGTTTGATGTGAAAAACTTCAACGAATCAAAATCAAGAATGAATGAATTAGTAGCTACACAAACTTTTTCAATGAAAACACTTCCAGGATGTATACATTGAATTTCCTTTGCTCTTACCTCATTTGTTGTGCTAGCAGGGCCAAAGGACACCACTCTACCCAAAGACGAGACAAAGGTTGTCGAACAGTTCGAACACTTCACTGCTCACTTCACTGCTCGGTTGATGGATGGCCCCGATGATAGTCCTCCCCTCTCTTTGCTCTAGTTGGGTGATTCTACTCATGACATAGTACGACGCTGCACTATCTAGTCCGCTCGTTGGTTCGTCAAGGAAAAGAAGCTTTGGGCGTGTCAGGATCTCGATGCAAATGCTCACCGGCCTCCCTTGGCCCCCGCTGAGGCCCTTGGTGCGCCTCCAATTCTTGTGTTCATACAATCATGCAATCCCATTTCTCGTATCGTGATTTCTACTCTCTCCTTTTTCTCGGATTTGGACATGGAGTTCGGTAGCTGAAATTGAGCGGAGTAGTAAACGGCTTCTATGACCGTTAATGTTGAAATCAAGGTTTCATCTTGGGTCACATAAGCTTGATTTGACGACAAACAGAAGAAAAAAAAAGTAGTTATTGAAGGGATTGGAGTTTTTAAATAAGTTGAGGAATTTTTATTTATTTTTAATCCTTACCGATGTTCCATAAGCCAAAGCCTGTTTGCGACCATTAATTAGAATATCACCAGTGTGTCCAGTGTTGGCTCCCAATCTCCCTGCAGTTTGTGATATGTTACTAAATATACCAAGAGGAGAAAATCTTGTTTACGGACTCAATCTTGACCGTCCAAAAGTGTTCTAAACAATTCGGAACACTTTTGGACGGTCGTGATTGGTTGGTGTTGTAAACAGCATGTTTACAGCACCTCCGTAAATAAGCATATCTCATTTACTTATTCATATAAGTATATCTCATTTACTTATACTTATTTACGGAGGTTCCGTAAACATGCTATTTACAGTACCAACTGAAACAATCATAGCCGTACAGAACACTTTTGGACGGTCACAATTGAGTGCTCCATAAACAAGATTTTCTCATAAGTAAATACTTAAAACGCATAAATTGTGACATTTGAAAAAAAAAAAAAGGGATTCTGACATTGGTTTTTATTGGTGCATCACACAGGAGATACGTGCACTTGTTTGTCAATATCAGAGTGTATATCATTGTCCTGAAAATGGAAAGTAGTACACGTATCTGCTAAGGCGTCGAGTAGGGTAGTCTTGGCACAGCCGGAAGGGCCCATTACGGCCAAGACCTCACCGGGCTGTGCGTAACCTGTAAGGCCTTGGACGATGGGTCTCCGTCTACCTTTTATATCTGAAACCGTGACCCATAAATCCTCCCATGTCACAGAAATGCCTCCATTGTTGTTCAACAGAGGTTCAACTCTAACGTCCTCGTGATCTACCATTACTCCATGGTACTCTGGCAATATTGGACTAGTGCTGGTTCCATGAAGTGTTGAAGTGTGGACATTATTTGGGACCTCTCCACTCATTGCCAATAGGTTTTGAGATGGACATAAAGTTTCCACATGGTATCAGAGCGGGACCCGTTTCACTCCACATTTTATAAAATTTACAATCGACACCCCACGATGACAAACCAGCAAAAAGGCTGCACGATGATAGGACCCAAAAGTGGCCACACGTGACAGACCTCAAACGCGGCTGCACGTGAGGGGGGATGTTGAGAAAATGAATCCCACATTGCTTGGGAGTGGAATGGGTGATCACTTAATAACATTTGGGACCTTTCCACTCATTGCCAATTGGTTTTGAGATGAACATAAAGTTTCCACAGTTCTGTCATGTGTATTTTAAGAGAGAAAAAAGAGAGAGCTGGTGAGGGCATGCAGTGACAAGGGAAGGCAGAATTCTGCTTATATTGGCTTATGCTCGGTTATTGAGAAATCTCAGTGCGGTTCTTTATTAGTCAGTAGGTGGGACAGTGAGATATCTTCTAGTATTAATCGAATTCGAGGCACGCGCAATCTGGCCCGAACACCTAAGTTATAAACCAACAGTTTGAAGATTTTCCAGGACTTATAGATATCTCCAATTTATGTCTACCACGTTTTTTGTTCAGTGAGCCACAGAAGTCAATTATTTTTGGCCCTGTTCTGATTGTACTAAGGTTGGTGCGAAGTATAAATTCTCGACAGCAGAAGTAATGTAATTTGTATTGTTAGCATTTAGTGCTCCGCTTACTTTCATCACCTTGAGGCAAACACAAAGAACACATTCTATTATTATTATTTTAAATCGAACCCACAGATTAGGCCTAGATTTTCCATTAATGGGTTGTTAACTTTTTAAAATTGAACTAAAAGAAAGTTTGTTCTTGATCTCCAACTTTCTGATCAATTTAAATGTAATATAGTTACTGTTAGCATAATACAGTATTATGAAAGATTATTTTTTTTGAATGTATATTATGAATGATAATGTTACCAAGTTAGTGTTAGAGATTTTCAAAAAAAAGAGTCATCGTTTTGGTTTTGTAAATTTCCTTGTTTCCTTAGAATGCTTATTTTTCTCTTTGTGAGCTTTATCCCACATTGGTTAGTTGAGAGATGTTGGAGTGGTATATATTAGGAAACATTCCTAATATGAGTAAACAATGATCTAGTGTGGTGCCACCCTTATGGTGCACCATAACGGTGGAGCCGGTGCTCTGTGCTAATACACACTCATGCACTCGCGGCGTGGGCTATGGTGCTTTAGCAGCGTACTTTGCACGTCAGCGCTAGGCGCCTTATGGGGGCCATTTCTTATTGCGAGTTGGCAATAAGGTGGCGCTGACGTGGATGCTGCGTGTCACACACGTGGCAGGTAAGTCACACGGGGCGGTTCCTATTGGGTGCGACTCGAGCGTACAGGTGCGCTGGTTCGTGGAGTTGCGATCGCAGCTGTCAGCCACGAATGGGCTCGATCCAACGGATTGGATCAAATCCGATTGGGTGTGAATGAAACAGTACACCAGTTCGGTGTGACAGGGTGTGACTGGTCAATCAAAATCGTAGGATCTGATCCAACGGTCAAACTAGATCAGGTGCATACCCATTCTCAATGGGTGCGTAGTGGCCTATAAATAGACCACTACTTGACAGAATCCAGTGGCACATATACATATTGTTTTTCTCCCACATCTCTCTCTATATTTCCTAGCATTCATTCTGCATTCTGTTTTGCTGCAGAAAACAGAATTTAGTGGTTCTCAGTTCTTATATTCGTCCAGCAGTTATTCTGTCCGTTTCGTTAGTGCAAATGCAAACGAAAAGAGTTTCGAATTCGGACTTCGATTTATCTTGAAGGCAGATTTGCTGTAACCCTTTGTATACCATCTAGTGGGAGCAAATATTGTCTTTAGGAAAGCGACATAGTTGTGACTCGAAACGTTTTGCAGCATTTGTGGAGGTTTTGCCAACAATTCAGAATTTGCAGCACCGTTTTTCCAACAGTTAGGTCTAGGTTAATAATGGCATGCTAAGGCTATGTCTTAATACAATGAATGAATGAATGCAGTACTTGACAATCAACATTTTTTTAACAGTCATAAGAATGCACATAACTGGGGAAATATATACAGCCTTTTCATTTCATTTTGTTGGTGTTTGGTCACAAAATGGCTCAAGGATTGAACATTGACATGTCAGGACTTGTCGCGTCCAACGTAAAGGACTGGATGCCCCTTTCTGACTTCTTGACCGTGAGTGAGAGTGCTGCAACCCTAAGGGCTGGATCACAGTGATGGTTCGTGGTTTTGCCTCAACAAGTGAGGACTTAGTAATTTCCTAACTCTGTAGGAAAAGAAGTAACAAAGTAAAATAACTTTATTATGTCGGAATAATAAAGTTTGAGTACAACAGTAAAGTAAAAACCCAAATTACTTGATGAAGTAATTGAGTTGAATGCAGGAAAAGTAAAGATAGGTGCTTCATTGGGAAGACTTCGGTTTAAATGCTAGGCTTAATTGGTGTGAGAATCCTTTTTTCTTCTTTAATTCTAGTATTTATAGGCAAGGGTCTTCGATTTTGCATGGGATGGATTTTTCTCGCTTCATTCTTGTGACGCCATGTGTCCTTGTAAACTCCACTTCATGGGATCATGGTAGTTATCAGAAGTTCCATATATGGGGGCTTCTTACTGGCTGGCCCCTTTTTGTCTCTACATATCCATCCAGCCCCGTCCCATGTTAACCCCATTCCCCACTTTAAGTGAAGTACCCAAAATACCCCTCTCTCCACTAAACCCGCGCACCCCTTATATATTAAAAAGTAAGACCTGAATATTGACTTTTCTCCCATCCTCATCTTACGCGGATCAAAGATACTCGGTATTGTAGCCCCCCATCTCTCTCTCTCTCTCTCCAGAAATGGCCTACGCCACCGCCTGCCCCATCGTCTCAGTCCAAACCTTCGACTCCCACATGTCGACCAACAAGGACGCTCTCCCCTTGCCCTCTGTCATGATGGCCTCGATCCGGTCCGAAATCGTCACCCATGTCCACTCCCTGGTCTCCAAGAACAGCAGCCCTACGTCGGCAACCAAACCTCCACCGAGCCATGGCGCATTGGCCGCGCCGTGGCATGAATCCAAGGGTTCCCGGCAACGGGACCCATCGCGCCGGCCAGGGAGCGTTGAAGAAAGAGAGAAAGGAAAAATACAAGTATTTAGCGCAACTAATTTGTCGTTACGTTTTTTTTCCAAAATGTATTCATAAATTACTCTTTGCTGGTTTTATAGGCTTGAAATTTGATCACGGATTTGTGATCTGCTTTATACATGCAGAATTGTTGACGGTGATTTTAATTTTTGGTGATTGATTAGGTCATGCGCGATTTTAGATGGGGTATTCTGTGCAAACCTCTTTTTTTTTTTTTTGTGAATTCACACTTTTTTTTTTGTGTTGTAAATTATTTTTTTGAAGGTGTGAATTTTTTTTTTTTTGAATGTGTGCGTGTGTGTGTTTTTTTTTTAAAGTGTGAATTCTTTTTTTCCTAAATGTGTGAATTCTAAATTTGGTGCTGTGAATTCTGTCTTTTTCGAAGATGTGAACTCTGCAAAAGTATATGAAATTATGGGGGTGTGAATTATGCAAAAGATGTGGAAATGACTGTTTGTAGCCCCAAGAATTCACTTCCAGAATTCACACTCGCCAGAGGTGTACCGGGGCTAAATTCACACCAACAATTCACCAACAATTCACAGTTTGTGAAGTGTACATGGGTGTAAATTTTGAAGGGGTGGTGAATTATGCACAGGGTGTGAATTCTGTACATGGGTGTGAATTCTAAAAATGGTATGAATTCTGCACAGGGGTGTGAATTCTCAGGATGTGAATTCTGGGGGGTGTGAATTTTGCACTTGTAAATTCTGTACAGAGGTGTGAAATCTAGGGTGTGAATTCTGTAAAGGTATGTGAATTCTGAAAAAAGATGTAAATTCTGAAAAGATGTGTATTGAAATATTGTGTGAATTTTGAGGTGTGAATTCTGCAAATGGGTCTAAATTTTGTAGGGTGCGAATTCTATAAAAGTATGTGAATTCTGAAAAAATATGTAAATTTTGAAAAGATGTGTATTGAAAAATTGTGTGAATTCTGGGGTTTGAATTCTGCAAATAGGTGTAAATTTTGTAGGGTGTGAATTCTTGCAAATGGGTATGAATTCTGAAGGGTGTGAATTCTTGGAGTGTGAATTCTTGATGTGTGAATTTTTCAAAGGGGTGTAAATTTTGAAGGTGTAAAAAGTGACAAGAACAAAATAGTAAAAGCATCTTAAAAAAGGGTCTTGAGGGGATAGCAAGACAAAAAAGGGTTGCGATGGAACCCCAACAAAAAAATGGGACTGGCCTGTCATTTCCCGTTCCTTTTTTTTGGTGGAGCTAACGGGTAATGGGTCATTGACTTGGTCAAATGGCCATGTGACAAATATTCCCATCAACTCGTTCTTTTTCTTCTTACGAGACTTCATCAGATTCATAACAAATCATGATATGCCTTTTGAACAAATTAACATGTACAAGGCCTTGTCCTCATAATTAAATTAGTTGGGCCTCGTTTTGATCTTTACAGAATATTGCCCACAGCCCATAACTCCAATCTCTCGACCAAAATGGATTAAAATTAATCGGACCCAATTAATACTATCTTGGCTCATTAATTTTAGTCCAATACATCTTTATTTTTCGGCCCAATTTAATCAAATTCCAATTAAATTAGGTCTGGGTGTCAAAAACGGATGTAAACAGTAGGGCTTCTGTTTAGTTACTTATTTTGTAGGCTTAACCCTTTAAATTTTTTTGGTGCATGATGGGATATGCAGATTAGCAAATAGGATAATGTAGGTGTAACCTTGCTCCATTTATATTGTCGGGGTAAGAGCATTGAAAAATATGTTTAGCTTCATCAAGTAGCTATAGAGACTTGAACCCTAACTGTGTTCGAGGACTCAAATATTTACCTATTAGTACAATCACTGCGTGGTGTTGCTTCAACCTACATGTACTTGAATTCCGTATTACTGACCTCTATGATAATCCAGAATCATAAGGTCTACACCCTTCAAATATAGGAGTCCTCGCCCTATCCGAATTCCGCCTCTCCTTGGGTGAATCCTGGTTCTGTCACTGGCTCCACCCACAAACTTGAGACGAGCAATGCTACATCCGTCTTAAAAATTCTCTCACAAGTGATTATAGGACCCAAGATACCGATTATAGGTTCCACCGTCACTTATGAGACAGGATATAATTAGTATATAAGATTGAATGTAAACTTAGATATATGCCCATGGCAGTTTCAATTGGAGGTAAAATGCGAAAACCAGAAGTAGATCAGTCAACACACTCACAAAAACACAGGCTTAGGCTTGGCTGCCAATTGTAGATCTCTAGAATAACGTGAGATTGAGGTCTAATCGAAGATGAAACCTACGAACTTAACTATATAGAAAAACGCAAGTACAATGACTGCATATACAGGTTGATGATTACATGAAAACTCAGTAAACGCGGAAAAGGGAAGAAATGGTGAGAAAGCTAATTCATGTGAATTGGAGTAGCAGTGGGACTCTCCATCACTTCTATTTTCTGCTTAGGCTTCACAGACATGAATTTGCTAATGGCAGGCTTCACATTTTCCACAATCTTGATTATCGCCAAAAACAGGACCCTGTACAAAACCACCATACCCAGCAAGATCCCAAGATCAACCCACTTGGAATACCCCATTTCCACCTGAAAATCATTTTTCAAAATATATTCACCGGTGATCATGCCCCTTCGCCCTGTTTGGTTACTCAGAAAAGTCAGTCCTTGAAATTCGTTCTTGTACATCCCCTGATACGCGTACTTGTGGAACGCAATGTAGTGCAAAGGGTATTTCCAGAACGGCTTGGGGAGGTCGTTTGGTAACCGGAAAAATCCCCCTCCTAGTATCATTAAGCCTTGGATTCCTGCACCTGTGATTATGCCCATGAGGAAATTGGGCACAATGCTCGCGACGATCATCATTAGGCTTTCTACAAGGACCATGCAGGTGAATAGAACCGAATCAAAGTACAAGAAGTGTTCGAATCCTGGACGAAGTCCACTTAGGTAATAGGCTAGCGCTCCGGGAATAAGTGAGATTAGAAGCAAATATGGCACGGCAGAAAGTGTGTTGGCTACGACAAATGCAGTGGTACCATAGTGCCCATTCAATCTTTCCCTTTCAAACACCTGCGGTCATTTGGAGGGAAGTTCATCAGTAAAACGATTTTCATGTTCTGAATTCTGACTTTTTTGAGTCTGACTCACAAGACATTTCAAAGCTAAACATGGGGGACACAAATATAGGAAGAGCGGGGATTTGGTGATGGTTTATACCTTCATATCCTCCACAAATGAAGGGAAGCCACCAATTGTCATGAAAGTAAGGAATGAAGCTATGAACGCGAGCATTGCACCTCTGGCCTGGAAATGATCGAAACCATACTTATCAGCAGAAACTTATTGGTTGAAGTCTGTTTGTTTCAACAGAAACTTAATGCAACTTCTATATCTTACCTGGATCGAACTGTTCCCCGATCCAATGTCATAGAAGATAGTGCCGACGCCTAACGACATGGTGACATAGATTGCAAGACGCAGCCAGTAATAACCAAGATCGCGAGACATGTTGACACAAGACCTTTTGGTGAGAACAAGGCATTGGGTGAAGAAGCTAGCATGGCTTCTGCTCTTCTCCAGTGATGATCCAGTACCACCCTGAAGTTATCCCACAAACAATAAGTGATCATTGTTTTAAGTATAGAAACCAGATTGAATTCACGACAGAAAAGATAGGTTTTAAAGGTATTTGCTCGTTACCCGTTCACATATTTCAGAAACTTGTCTTTTAACTTCTTGGTAGCCATCAGAAGATTTAAACGATGTTACGAGAATTTCGATCACTTCCTCTGTTGCTCTCTTTCCTTTCGACCCCTGTTCTATGTCCTGGTATAATATCACAACGTGCATGCGTATAAGAAATTGAAATGCAATTAAAACCAAGTTGCAGTACTAATTGGTGTGTTACCTCGTCAAAATCCTTGTTTATTGTTCTAAGGAAGTGGTCTGATGGATTCTGAAGAGTTGGGCAAGGGAAACCATTTGATGCGAAAAACTACATCAATCCAAATCAAGACCAATTAGTCGTATCAAACGGTTCGGAAAAAAAAAAAAGTTCGCCTGCAATTTAAGGAATTCTCTGTGCTTTTACCTCATTTGTCGCGTTAGCACGGCCAAAGTACACCACTCTACCCGAAGACAAGAGACAAAGGTTGGTAAACAGACCGAACACTTCGCTGCTCGGCTGATGAATGGACGTGATGATAGTCCTCCCCTCTCTCTGCTCTAGTTTCGCGATTCTGCTCATGACATAGTAGGAAGCTGCACTATCTAGCCCGCTTGTTGGCTCGTCGAGGAAAAGGAGCTTCGGGCGCGTCAGAATCTCGATGCAGATGCTCACTCGCCTCTTTTGGCCCCCGCTGAGGCCTTTGGCTCCCCACCCTCCGATTCTCGTGTTCATGGAATCCTGCAATCCCATCTCTCTTATCGTCGTCTCCGCCCTCTCCTTTTTTTCAGATTTCGTCATTGAGTTTGGGAGTTGGAGCTGAGCGGAGTAGTACACGGCTTCCTTGACCGTTAGCGTTGTGATCAAAGTTTCGTCTTGAGTCACATAAGCCTTGTTTGATGAAATGCAAAACAAGTATGTTCAAGTGATGGTGAGAATTATAAAGATTATAGACAATTAATTTTGGGATGCTGATTTTGGCGTTCTACTTTTTTTTTTTTTTTTTGACTAAACAAGACGCTCCACTTTTAACACGAAGCAGAGTGTTTGCATACAAAAGTGGGACCCAGTGTCCCTGCAGTGAAGAAGCTAGCATCTTTTGATTTTGGTGGTGTAATTCCATTTGGCCCTGAAAGCATTTTCGTCAATTACTACAATCCCAAGTGAACTGAAGTTTGGACAAACCCAGACATACCAGTGGGTTTAGAGGTGGATTTAGAAACTAGAATTGAACAAGTTTTTTTTTTTTTTTTCGGTAACTGAAAGAATTGAACAATTTGTTAAATGGAATAGTGAACTGAACAAAGGTATTGATGGAAAAAGAGATGAAAATTGATAGGGTGAAAACATCTCTATGCAGTATGCAGTGCACTACTACTCCACAGAAAGAGTGAACAGATAAGATTGATTAAACGTTATTGTAAGTTTTGCGTGGGGAGAGAGAGTGAGAGAGAGAGCATGGGGAATTGGAGATGGAAGTTTTGCGTGGGGTTAGGGATGGCCATTAAGATCAGAAACGAATTACTCCTAAGAGAGAAGACACAGGGGTCAAAGGGGGAGAGCGAGAGGAGATTCACGTGATTATTCCCTATCACCCCAAAACGAAACCACGTCGACGGCTTTGTTCGGTTCGTGGTTTAGTTTTAGTTTTAGTTTTGTTTTCAATCATTACCCTATTCTTTCTCCAATCATTACCCTATTTTTTCAATTATTATTTTCCCATCTCTCTCTATTTCCCTCCAATCATTACTCATATCTTCAATCATTACTCTATTTCTCTCTTCATTCACTACCAAAACTAAACTAAACTAAACTCTCAACCAAACACAACGGACCGTCATTTTGGGGGACTGCAATTTGCAGCGTTTTTCCCTCACCGCAGTGACACCGGGTCCACAAAGGTGAAACGCGAAAATCAATTTCCTTAATTTTGTTTGTAGGTTTATATTTTGCTTACTGATGTTCCATAAGCCAAAGTCTGTGTGCGACCGTTAATCAGAATATCACCAGACTGTCTAGTGTTGGCTCCCAATCTCCCTGCAGTTTATCAGTAGATTTCAACAAACAGTTCCTTAATTATTTACTAATTTATCAAAATTTGCACTCTTAACTGATTGTTTAGTACCTGCTAAGGCATCAAGAAGAGTGGACTTGCCACAGCCGGAAGGACCCATTATGGCCAAGACCTCGCCGGGCTGAGCATAGCCTGTGAGGCCTTGAATGATGGGTCTCCGGCCACCCTTAGCATCTGGAACTGTCACCCATAAATCTTCCCACGTCAAGGAAATGCCGTTGTTGGCATTCGACGGAGGTCCAACTTCAACAACCTGATGAGCTGCTTCTCCATGGTTTGGCATTGGAGTGGTTTCCATCTCTAGTGGGTTAATTTTGATTTCGAGGCTACTATGTGCGGCTGATGAGTTGGAGTTCAGTTGAGAGTCAGCAACATATGGTTCCATGGTGTGATGAAGGGAAGCCATAGCTAGATGTATTCACAAGATGTAGAGGGGCTATATATGGAGAGAGAGAGAGAGAGAGAGAGAGAGATGCTTGTGGCTTTGAGATGGCAGAGTTTATATAGACTTAACTTTGGAAAGGAAGTACGTACATGCAGAACATCAAAGAGAAATTTCCCATTACTTCCTAGGTTAAATTACTGGAGGATAGATAGAATAGCATATACTCAGTTTTATATGCTATTATGATAAGTGAAAAACAGAGTTACCTATGCTATTTAATTTTAGTTGGTAACACCACCTAGGAAGGAAGTTGGTTTTTAGAAATTTTAATAGAAATCTGCAGAACATAATTCACACAGGATTTAGGGAATCAATAATGCTATGGTGACTATGTTTTTGGATACATTGTGAATTGTCTCAAGGAAAAATTATTTTGTGCTCAAGAGCATTTCTCTAGAGTATCAAATAACCTTTTATGTCTTTAGTGCATGGGTGGAATAAAATGAAATGTGCCCTACCCACATTTTTCTTACAATTCAAAAATAACAACTCACACGGTATCCTAACTGGGTCACCAAATGTGATCACCATAGTATTGTTGTTAGAAAATACTAGAAGGATTGAAAGCACGGTATTGTTGATTTGCTGACAACGTAATTTACAGATCGAGTTACAGATCGAGGGCGAGTTCATACTAAATTTTGCCGTCTTCAGAATAACGTCAAAATACCAGTTGTTTTCAGTAAAAATTCCAAGGTGCATGTAAATGGTATTTTTGAACCTTCCATTTTGACAATTCAGACAAGATCCAGTCTTCACAATGTAGACAAGAAATAAAAAATGCCATTTACACGAGTTATATGTATTTATTTCACTAGGATGAAAATTACAAAGATTTTAATCAGGTCGAGACGAGAAATAGTTAGGCATACATCGCAGCCCATAGGTGGAACGCCGACCCGCAACGCTCCAACAACTAGTTAGATTTGTGACCCCATGTCGCACGGATCTTGTATCCGTCAATGAAAAGCACATGTGTCATAGGAATCAACTGCATTAATTTCATCCACACATTTAAGAGCAAGCCGTACGTGCGAGGGAGGGTAACAAGATAACAACCCTTGGCTCAAACGTTTTTCACGCGGATGCAAATTTTCCAAACTGATGTTACAACAATGGTATTTGTTCGATAGTACAACAACACTCCTAATTAATAGGGGACATCAGAAGCCAGAACTTATGATTAAGATATTCTACTGTGTATAGGTTCATTGCATTTTGCAAATCCCCATCCATCTTCACAGGTGTACAAATAGCTACCAGGGAGAACAGAGAATCCTCGGAAAATTAAGATTCCAATTTGAGATACTATTTGCTGGAGTTTTGTGGGTATAAATAAGGTGGTATTCCATTTTCTTCCGGAAAAACCTTCTTTTTGAAAAAAAAAAAAAGAGATAATTTCAAGTTAAAAAATTATGTATTTACGCAAATAATATTACTATCCATATGGATCTTGTTTAATAGATCTCATTGAGATCTTTTAAACGGTGCGAAGAAATTGAAAAATTATTTTTTATCTTTGTTATATTTGATTTTCAAATGGGAAATGATAATGACAAAACTACTTTTGTTCCTGCCAAAACTTATTCATTGCATGACTTAATTGTCCTCCACTACACCACTTACTTTACAAAAATACCCCTTGAAATCCCATAATAATCCTCTGGATTTGAAAGGGCATTCTCGTAAAGTAAGTTGTGTAGTAGAGAGCAATTAAGTCATGCAATGAATGAATTTTGGCATGAAAAAAGAAGGGTTTTGGCAGGAACAAAAGTGGTTTTGGCATTATTAGCTCCCTTTCAAATTACCTTCTTTTTGAAATAGAAGATTTTGGAAGAGAGCGGAACGGAGCCTAAATCAGTAGGCCACGTTTTTTCGCGAGGAAGTAATTATTCATTGGTCTTGGGCACCAACAAGCAATGCCCCAACCCCATTTTCTACCATACATTACTATAAGTTTGTAAGATTTAGGTACTTATAATTAGGTCTCGCACAAATGTGCGTTGGAGAAAGGTCGTGAAAAAAATTTATTGGAGGTGGGTGAATGGTCATGAAGAGAGTTTGAATTTCGGTTCTTTTGTTCGTACTGTGGTTGGCGCGGAATATAAATTTTGGGTAGGCTTTTGTAGCCTATAATTAAGACGAAATTTGTTGGGACACGTATGGTACTTGTTTAACTTTAAGATAAGATAAGACAAAAACGATAGTACCGGTAGAAACTTATTATTCACGGCTCCATATGATTTCGGCCGTCCGTTTCGATATTGAATAGTCCGGATTTAAATAAAACTTTTTCGAGAAAAAGTTTAATCATGAATATCTTTACCTTCCAAAACACTTTTGGACAACTACGACCAGCACAGTAAACAACTATTTACGACGGAACCATAAAAAATATTTTCTCATACTGATATAGTATCATGATTGTAAAACGCCAGATAAGAGCAATTAGACTCGTGCTTAAACTACGTCCATCGGAGAAAGAGAAGGGCATTTTACTATTGCACAAAGAAGATTATTTCAACGCTCTGCTCTCGCCTTAAGCTCTCAATCTCTACAAGTTCTTTAACTTAAATCACGAGACTATACACATTATGCTTGACACTAAAAAATTTGAGTCACAGGCGCTGCTCTTGAATCCCTGATGTGCCTCAATCCATCTACAGGACATCCTCAAAAACTTGGAGATTATACCAATAAACGCGAGACACCTAATCACAATAATGTATTTTTTTTTTCTGAACAAAACATACTTGAATTGTTTCTTTGCTTCTTTTCAACTTGAGGCGTGTCGCTAGCTGCCTCTTTTATCAATAGCTAGGAGCCTAGGACCAGGCGGCCGTCGACAATTTGGCCCACAGCAGGTGAACGTCCACTGTCATGGAAATTACTTCCTGGAGAATACAGACCAGTCGTACACAAGGAGCCCTAGCTACCTCAAATTCCTCAAAACGAATAGGGCCCACCAGCCTTTGGCCTTGTTTTACATTTAATTCTAGAGTGTTTTGTTTTGTTTTGTGATTCTAAGAGAATATATTTTCTAGTCATATGCATGATGCATCAAAGATATTAAGAATGTATAATTATACGAGATTTCAACTCGAATTTAATTTTTTAAACGTTCGCTCACTCAAAAGTGACACTCCTTTCTTAACTGACCTAGAAAAATAGAAAAGTAAAATAGTTTCAAGATTACATATAATCGAGTAAAGAGTAGAGTTTGAAACTCTATCTACTCAAAAGACTCCAACAAAAAACATATAGTCTTCAATCTCAGACAGAAACTCCACAATCATCTAAACTAATAGTTAAAAAGACAAAACGAATCTGACGTGAAGAATTACTATTGGCCGCAAAAATTACTTTTGTCTGTGAAGAATTACTCATGACTGCACAATATTACTTCTGGCCGCGAAGAATTACTCCTGCCACAAAGAATTTCTCTTAGCCGCGAAGAATTACTCGAATTACACTTGGCCGCATCGAATTGCACTTGGCTGCCAAGTGTCAATCGATGCGGCCTAGTGCAATTCGTAGCGGTCGAGTGCAATTCAATGCGGCCAAAAGTAATTCTTGGCCATGAATAATTCTTTGAGGCCAAATGTAGTTCTTTTCAGTCAAGAGTAATTCTTTGCGGTTAGGAGTAATTCTTTGCGGCAAATAGTAATTCTTTGTAAATTTCTAATCTTAGCCATTGGCTTCAATGGTTGAGATGGAGTGTCTTTTTTGTATCCTCAGAACGCTCCCCTGTATGTATATTCTTCAAATTAGCACAGAATTTGAAAAAATTTGGTATTCTAATCTCTCTCTTTTTTTGAAAAATCGTAAAGACATTAATGTACAGTTGTTATGAGTAAATAAATCCACATGACAATTGTGTAATATGTACTGTAACGCCCCGATTTTTGGAAATAAAATCGGAGGTTTTAAATATTGATTTCCAAAAATTTATTGAATTAAAATTCAAAATCCAAACCGGATAATTCACCCTACAGTTTCGTCTATGATAATTTATCGTGAAAATACTGGAAATAGTCTTTATGGTAATAAACTAAACAAAATGATCGAGCCATCCTCTAAGTTTGATACAGATCCCAAGTATATTCTGGCTCAGCTCCCACCTCTGGGTTTTCTTCCGCATAAAACTGTTCACCTTCAGGATTTGGTGTCTCTTCTTGATTATCTGCAAAATCTGGCACGGAAGCCAGGCAATCCGTACCTGAGTGAACGAGTTCACCCCGAAGTATAATCCAACCCAACTACCCTTCTTACTTTACAGATAGCAAACAACAGGATAATAATAGTGCGAAAAAGTAACACAGAATTTGTTCCACATAAGCAGTTTATTACTATCCATTAACTTGTCGTGTAATCTAAGATCACCTCCGCGGGATCTTTCCTCCCTAACCGCTAGCCATGCTCGGTCCCATGAGATCACTTCCCTTTGCTGTCGCAGATGCATCTAAGTTATGTACCGAGTATACATCCCAATAACTACAACAAGGGAAAAGCTTATCATGCCTGAATCATAACTAGGGTTCGTTTATCTTATGTACCACTTTCACAAACCACGTCACAATCACCACTGGACTCCCGCCAGTATATCAATTTATCACTGGACACCCGCCAGTCTATCAATTTATCACTGGACACCGCCAGTTTCAATCTCATCACAAATCTCAACATCACGCCTGCAGGCAATCTAGAAAAAAAAACTTTCCAGTTTATCCATTATCTAGCATCGTCTAGATGAATTCTATTTCGTAATACCACCCCATGTCTCTAGGGTCCAATCTAGCATTCAAATCAAATATCGATGCGATATACAATAAATCAATAATAATTAAAACAATTAGTAGACAATGAAATCACACAACTTTTTATGGATGGGCCGTTGCCCTTAATCTCATATGATCACAATGTCAATAATCAAGTAAGAGTGTTAAAATAATTTAAAAGGAAAATTTTCAGGCTTTTATTAATTAATTCTAAGATAATAGATTAATTAAAACTAATTTAAATGCATAAATTGGATAAAAATATGAAAATATTTATCTTGACTTAAATAAGAGTCCTATGGGTCCTACGCAACCAGTGGAGTGTCAAAAGTTGGGTTCGAAGGGTCACGGAATTAAATTAAATAAAGACGTTTAAATAAAGTGGCCGAAAGTGAAATAAATAGATAATAATTAATTTATAAATTAAAATATGTTACTGTTAACAAGATTTCATCTTCAGAATATAGAGAGTCTAAATAAAATTATTCCGGTATTTATAATAAGGTTATTAGGTCGTAAAGAATTTTTAATCAGAAACGCTATAAAAATAACAATAAATAGTAAAGTAAATAAATAAATTATTAATTTAACAAGATATCATCTTTGAGATGCTAGAAGTCTAGAAAAAATTAGTTTGGGTGTTAAAACGTTGTTCGGAAGGTCGCAATGATTTTTCGTTCTTAATCCTTGATAGATAACTAATAAATAATTTAATAAATAGATAATAAAATAAAAAAAAATATGATCTTAACAAGTTATGATCTTTGGAATGTGAAAAGTCTAGGAAAAATGGTTCGGGGGTCAAAAATAGTGTTCGGGATGTCGAAAAGTCGATTCGGAACAAAACGGGTCAAATCGCAAGGTTTGACCGGTCAGAGGTGGCGGTGGGGCTCCCAGCCGCGAACTCGCGACTGGTTCTTGCGGTCCGCAGGTTGCGGCCGCAAAGTTCAACGCTGGGTTCGTTTTTTTCGTTGTTTCGCTACGGTTTCGATGCATGGGAGTACGAGGGCTATTGGGTTAAGCATAATAACACTAAATATACATAGAGGAGTGTTTGGAATGAATTATACTACCTTGGTTCGGGCTGAATTGAATTTAAAACGAAAATTGGAATTTTGGAGAAGACGACTTCGGTTCTTTCGATCGGGAAACCTTGGGATCAAATTGGCCGACGTTTGGCGATGCTAAGAGTGGTAGAAACAGATTGGAATGGTCGGATTGGGTTTCGATTGGTTTTGGAACGCAAACCCACTTTTCTCTCTCTTTCTTTCTCTCTCTAAAACTCCATGGATTGGAGCTTTGTTTTCTCCGAATTCTCTCTCTCTTCTGGACTGGTGGGGCGTGGAAAATTTTGTGGTATACCCTAGGGTCGGAGTAATGAGGAATATATAAGAGAATTTATTTGATAAAAGAGAGAAAATTGAGTTTTAATAAAATTCAAACTCTTGGCTTGAGATGGACGAAAAGAGGGGAGGTGATCAGGGAAAGGGAGTAGAGTCTGAGTAGGAGAGGGAGAGGTGGAAGGATTTTCGTAATATGCATGCATGCAAATAATTGAATTTAATTAAAATAGGATAATTATAATAGGAAAATTCTTATTGATATTTATCCTAAGAAAAATATTAATTTCATTATTATCTAAATACTAATTAAATGATATTATTATTAATATAATTTTCGGGTTGTTACATGTACAAAAAGTGTGAGTACTTTACTGAAATGAGGAAAATTAGCCTAAAATCATTGGATCAAAGTAATCATGCATTGCAATAACTTATCTTCTGTTAAATATGGACAAGCCCTACATCCTTGTGTTATGTACTATAGAAAATTATGTTAAATAAGAAAATTAACTCCAATGCGAAAACACAGGCATATGTATATTTTCGTTGGCTTTCAACTTTCAACCTAATTGTTGAAAAATGTATACATAATAATTTGAAAAAAATTATATGTATTACATTTATATATTTATTTTGATGAATGTTGAAAAAAATGATATTATGATGTTTCGGCAAACGTTAATCTTTCGAAAAGTCTTTTTTTGGACTAAATATTATAGGCCTTGGAACATTGCATAAAGTCTCTTAGGTTCAAAGTTCAAATCTTACAAAGACTTTAATGAGCTCGATACATGCTTTAACGGATTTATTTGGATGAAATTTTGAGCCACAGGTTGACAAATCGGCTAACAAGCTAGTTGTCTGAACATAGAGCTGTGACAACTGGAGACCGTCGGATGACCCACCGGATGACCGGCCGGTCGACCACCTGGACGACCACTCTGTTAACCGGCCAGTGTAAAATAGCCTCCAACGGCTAGTTCCTCCACTCAACTCTCCAACGGTTCCATCACTTTACAAACGGCTAGTAGGAGATTGAAAGGCTATATAAGGTTTCAAGAACTCATTGATGAGTGGGGATTCAAGCTACAACTTTCATATCACCCCAAGCAAATTCTCCAAAAATCAAGCCAACACTTTCATATCTATCTTGAGAGAAATTTTGTATAAGTTGAGAGCTCTCACTTTCATATCTACCTTGTGAGGTTATTGTTATTTGAGAGCTTTAAATTTCTCCATATACTTGTAATTCCTAAGTGAGTGTTTGAATCAAACACTTGAAAGTTTAGAAGACCAAATTCGGGTTGGAATTTGGGTGATATTATTTTTGAGAGGTTTTTGGAGAAAACTCTTGCGGTTGCACTAGCTCCTCGGGAAAGCTAGGATATAAGGTCGTTGTAAGCACCCGCAAGACTTACTGCTTGTAATCTTTTTGAAGATTAAAGGAACCTTCAAGTAGTTGCTTGAGGAGAAGTGGACTAGGTCGGACCGTGGACAAATCCGGGCCGAACCACTATAATCGGGTTCTATCTCTCTAACTCTCTCTCTCTTTTACTTGCTCATATTATCTTGGATATGTTTGTTAGAGATTATTAAGCAACCCAATTCACCCCCCTCTAGGTTGCAATTTTTGGGTAACACTAATGAAGGCTAAGATAAAACTATGACTTAAAATCAAAATACAACAAAATCAATATATTTGTTGCCACCAACATATTGTAATGAATCAAATATCCAAATATATAATTAATTAGATTTTTTTCCTTCAATCACTCAGCCAATTAAATATTTAGTAATCTGAATACATTTCAAAAAATGACAGGGCCCACATATATATATATATATATATATATATATATATATATATATATATAGAGAGAGAGAGAGAGAGAGAGAGAGAGAGAGAGGAACCAGTTTTGGATTCAAAATTGGAATTCGTTTTGGAATTAACGTGTGAGAGAGAAAAAGACAACCCTAATATTTTTTTACTGATAAATGTTGTTAGGAAAGTAAGGAAAAATCGAAAATAAGGAATCATAATAAGATTATGAGACATTAATTTTAGTTTTTCTTTCAAATATTTATTTTTTTCAAGTATATTTCTAGTCTTACTACTCGCAAATTTCAGCTATAAAAAAATATGTACAAATCTGATGGTTCAAAATATAAAGAATTCAAAAATCGCTGCTCCATATTATATAGATTTGCCTAAAGTTCCTCGGTTACCAAAAAAAAAGAGTTCATAATTTTAAAAACAAATACCCATACCCTAATTCCTCCATCGAACCCTAGATGCTTGAATTCTCATACCCAAACAGAAATAAAATGAGGAGGAGGAGGAGGAGGAAGAGGAGGAGGTGGTGGGCGACTATAGGGAAAATGGAATGGTGAGAGAGGGATGGAAACTGAGAGACACATGTCTCTCGGGTGTCTGATTGATGGGTAATTATTCAGCATTCTCAGGTACCACACTACAACAAAAAACACATTTGGTGACATGTAAAAATGTCACCAAAAGCCCAAATTTTGTCACCTATTATCTTTGGTGACACAAGAAGAGGTGTCATTGTATCCATGACACTGAAAGTCAAGGGTGACAAAATTGTGGAATTGTCACGGAATGTTGTCAACAGTGACAAAAATTTGGTGTCACAAAAGATAGATTTTCCGTGACACGGTTGTCACCGAAAGTAATAGTGACAACAATATGGTGTCACGAAAGAGATATTTTCTGCGACAAAAGTGATTATGTCACAGAAAGTAACAATGACAACACCATGCTTTCACAGAAGAGAGATTTTTTTGTGAGAAAAGTTGTCACAAAAAGTACCTACCATGACAACCAATTGTGTCACCAATAACCTATCGTAGTGGTAGTACACACAACCGTGACAACCTCTTTTGTCACCAAAAATAGGACTATAGCAGCAAATATTATTTTCACCTGCTTACAAGGTTCCAGTTTTTTTTTGTATCTTATGATTCAACTTAGGAAAACTTAAATTGCGAAGAAGCAAAATATTATTCAAATCAAATATCCAATAAGTCAACATTCATTATCCAACTTTACAACCCTTCAAAACATTCATTTTACAACAATAACCACTTCAAACTTAACAGTATTACTGAAACTACAAAACATCCATATCCATGATGCGTCCAATGACAAAAAGAACTCAAAACAAGTGTTCTATTTAACTACCAAAAAGTCTTCAACTCCATCTTGGTAAACTGCCAAAAAGCAACTCCATCTCTTTACCTGTACAAAAAAAAAGAAAGAAAAAGCAATTATGTAACATGTTAAGCCTACGAAAGGTTCTGAAAAAGAAAGAGATTTTACTCCAAGTTGTTATATAACGAATAATGGTATGACTCATGAGTGACTAAGCGAGCTACTCAACCCAAATTTTGATGTGTCATTCTACATAATATCGATGATATGCAACCTACGTAGCAGCGAAACTTCACCAAAATCGAAGTGTCGGTGTCGAAAACGTGTAAGACATGGACAAACTCCGGACACGACACGTGTCCGACACATGAACAACATTAATTCAAGCTTTATCACACTTTTAACTATCAGAAGATTCAGATGAAGTAACAAAATTGGAAAGTAGAAGCATATCATTATTTTTGTATGCGTACGTCCATTATCTTGATGTGGACACCTACTTAATGTTGCTTACTACCAGTTCAGATGACTTTTATCATCTTAAAAAATTGCAGTTCAGAAATCCAGGGTAGATGGTGGTATGCGCATTGAGGATTTACCCGTTGATCCATCTCCTTGTTCTGGATTTTCATCACCTCATTTAAGTCTGTCCACACTTGTGACAGACTCGCTGGATAGATACTGAGAAGCATTTGCTGGTATTGGTGGTCCAGTTGGGCTTTGGCATTTCATATACCATAGTATTTTCCTGGACCAGTATGTTTCTTCCGAGTTTGCATCACCAATCAACAGTTTGCAACAGCAAAACAGATTGTATAGAGCTTACGAAAAGCTATATGCTTCTATGCATGATAAAAGATTGTATAGAGATTGTATTCTCCATAGCAGTTGTTTGACCTTCTTAGATGGCAGTATTATGCCCGGTTGAAAATTATTCATTTTCGTTCAAATCAATGTATGAAGGTATGCATTCTCTTGGCACTTTTGTCAACAAAAAAAAAAACTAACAGAAGATGACAAATTAAGGCATTGATATACTCACCGTGGTTGCTAGAATTTATATGCATTTCAGCTTGCGAGTAAGCTTTCACGGCCTCAATTCAAGCCCTATGAATTTACCAAGATAAAAACAACCGTCAACAAGCTATATCTAATATCTACGTGCTCTAAGTGTAAGCTTAACTATCGCTATTGAACTCAATCGCCCGCCTGTGATAACTAACAACCATCAATCAAAGGTATTCTAGTCTAGTATAAGTTAAGATTCTAAAGAGTGTGGAAAACCCCATCAACAAAAAATGATAAGTAAAAAATGGAAGTTTGTAGAGAGATTCAAAAAGGGACTGGTTCAAGCACATAAACTATTCAACAAACAACTCATGTACCTTCCCTCTGGAAAAGCAAACCAAGAGCATCCATTGTTAGTAAATCCGGTGACCGATTTCTCAACGTCAACACTAGACAAAAACCAAAATTTCCATTAAACCAACATTCTGATCAGCCATCAGGCATGAAGTTCCAGTAAAAATTGGAAAAATTGCTTTACTCTATTCCCAAGGACAAATGTCAAACGTGAAAACAAGAATCCTAACTTGTCAAGATATGCAACCTATAGTTACCCTTGAAAAATACAAGTTCTTCTAACCATATTAACATTACTGACAAACATATAGGAACTTCAGATTGTGAATCCATGTGTACATTAACATCGTAATGAATAACCTAATGGGCACATGCTTCTCAATGAAGAAAGTAAGAAACCACGAGTCCCAAGCACAACCCTCACCTTTTGGAAGCCTGCAGAGATGGCACCATCATTCTCTGAAGCAG
This sequence comes from Rhododendron ovatum, assembly GCA_019656835.1. Classification (NCBI taxonomy): domain Eukaryota; kingdom Viridiplantae; phylum Streptophyta; class Magnoliopsida; order Ericales; family Ericaceae; genus Rhododendron; species Rhododendron ovatum. The sequence goes on along the minus strand of CM033802.1, from coordinate 9,808,785 downwards.
TGAGTTCTTGCTCAACCTTTTCAAGACCTTTACTCACAGCTTGCATTTCTTCAGCTAAAGATTTCAATTGAATCTGGCCATTTGTAGATGGAAGAACCAATATATTGTCCATATTACTATAGACACCCTAATTATGCAATAGTAAATCTTAGAAAAAATCTTGCACTTATACCATGTCGAACATAACTTGGAGGCCACTTCTAGATGACCGAGATCCTTATCAAAATCCAGCAACTCCGGTAACTTCTCGGCAAGGATCTAATAAAGAAAAGAAAGAAAATTGACTCTAGCATCACACAAGCATGAAGTACCCAAAAAAAACTTTAAAAGAAGCAAAAGAACAACATACTCACAATTAAATGGAAATATTGTTAAACCATATATTGTGAACTAGTAAGGAAGAAGCAAGAGTCAAAGCAGTAACAAGCATGGAATGATGGAAAGCAAATTGAAGAATCTATATAAATATGATCACAAAATTTCCTCACATGAAATAAATTGGGTCATACAATCTGCTCAATTGAAATTAATGATTTCCAGAGAAACAAATTTGGACTGGCAAAGAGGACTCAAATGTTACGCTTTATAAAATATCTGGTAACCAAAAAATTCTAGTAAGATCCTTTACAAAAGAAGACAGGTGCACATGCATCCTTTCAGGCATATGCAGACTTCTTCAGGTTATTACTTAAAACTCTCGAGGTCCTTATGAACAACAGATTAATGAAATAAATGAAGGTGAGCTTAGCAAGACAAGTTCTCATCAACCGAAACAACCCAAGAGTAAACCACACATGTATCAGATCACTACTCAACAAAGCCTTCCAAGTGAGACTCTAAACTGGTCTACCTTGCATAAATAATGCATCAACGTCATTTTATTGTTCCTTGCCCGGGTATCAGATAGCTTGAGTAGGCTGTCCAATTTGAATCCTACAGCAGATCCTACAATATGAAAGAGGACATCAATGTTAAAAAGGCTTCCACCAAAAAAGGAACCGTAGATCATGACACGCTAGTCCTACAGAATACCTCGAGCAGTGCCTTGGTTCAATGCATTTCCCAAAGTGAGAATCGTCTGCATTACTTGACGCAATTTCGCTGATTCTTTAACCTACAAAAAAGCGGATGGTATATTTATTAGTTTTCGAAAACTTTTGGTGTAACTTGCAAGAGCTAACTTTACAAACTCAAAAAATGAGAGGATGTACCTCTCTCGCAGCACCGTTTATGTGTCCAGGTTACATAATTTTCATTCACCTAAACAAAGTCGTATAAGCATGTACAGCAAGAATTGATGATAGCATTCGGCATATGAGAAACAAAAAGCACCAGAACACTCTACCTGACTAGAAAAAGAAACGCTAAATGCAAATATTCACAATTTTGATTATACTCGTGTGACCTTTCATCAGCTCCAGGAAAAACTGAAATTTGTTCATTAAGCACAATATTTGTTAGCAATTCATACGCAAGATGCTTTCGCTTCCCTTCATGATCAAGACAAGAAGAGAACCTGCTCATACTTTCCAAGCATATCCTTGTTCCCATCGTAGTTCTGAAAAAATGATAATACCATTAAGGAACAAATAAATTAGTTAAACATGGCTTTGAAATTATCTCAAGGCATAAAAGAACAGGATATGCCGGATAAACGTCTACCACAACCTGAAACAAAAATATGAGTATTTCAAACTGATAGAAAAACCTTTTCCATTTTCAGCAAAGGTCCAAGTTAGTTTCATGAAGCATTTCTCCAAGTTAGTTTCAGAAAAACCTTTGCCTTCAAAAACACTCCCTATCTCGAGGCAAGCAGGCTATAATCTACCTTCCTAAATGTAAAATATACTGCTAAGTTAAAGATCAACACATAGTTAAGAGTCCAACACAACTTCAAGCTATTGTGAGCATAAGAGGAGAACAAAAAGAAGCTTTGATGTCAAACAAAGAAGAATAATTTCACTAAAAAGAGTCAATGCAATAAACAAGTTGTTGCTAAGCCAACTATTATGGTTGATCCCATAAAAACAGTTGATTCCAGGAACAACTGGGCAAGGACGAAGCTAGAATAATCTGTTAAGGAGAAACTAGCAAGTCTATACAATATAAAAAAGTCCACTAGTGCACTTATGCATAATACAAAAGGCCCTTATTAATATTTAATTAGGCTATGACAATAGAACACCACCATATATTATTTTATTTCCTAAATACCTAGTAACACCTTTCTTTTTGAAGTAAGAATCAACTTTTGATGCCTCTTTCAATTATATTTTGAAGAGTGTGAATGATTAGTAACACCTTTCTATTTGAAGCGATGATGGCTGTGACATATGAACCTACGACGGTAGCTCTGAAGGAGAGGCACCTAGCGTTGTTGCAAATTACTCGAGCTGGATGAAGCAAACTGATGTACAAGTCATTGAGCCCATTATATACGTCATATACAAGTGAATTCATCTACATTTGTAAGACCTCAAAACTGGAATTTGAAGGCAAATTTCATTGTTGAAACGATTTCTACAATGTAGCTATCCAAATGCAAAGTAAGAATCACAAACTATTTATTCTCTATATTCTAGCTGTGAATTACCAGATTAATTATTATCAACAGAAAAAAAGAGAGAATCAAAACCAGTTTCTAAAGATCGAACTCTACTTCAATATTTTTAAACAACTTATATACTTGGAAGGTCGTAGTATCAATAAGATGGCGTGCGCTCGTTGCCCACTAATACCATTGAACCATCTCAACTAGAAAAGGCATCGCAATTCTTTCCCTCACATTGAACCAAAATAAGCAATCCAAGAATATTATCAGTCAATTACAACAGGTATTGCACATAGGCAAGGGGTAAGATTTTAATATTTGCATATTCAAAGCTTCAAAAGAGACCCAAAATGAAATTGACGCTTATACTTCCAACTCTGAAACTGAAGGTGGGAGAATGAGGCCAATCTTTTTACCTAACCATGGTTTCTTAAGAGAAGCCCCAAAATTGAATCGTGTTATGTTTTCAACCAACCCTTCGAGGGATCTCAAGTAGGATATTAAGAGAAATCACTCTGTTAAAGAAAGATATTGAATTCATTAAGGAACCTAAAGGTGAGCAATGGGTATCAATTTCGTACATCAATCTTCACATACACTCAATGACAATAATAATACGCGCACGAAATTTATATGGAAATAATAAAAGACACAATAAAAAGCTGAGATTACTAAAAATCCAAGTGAAATCACAGAATACAATATGCTTATTGGAGAATCAATGGGTGAGCCACAAACATCGTGGCTTAGAATCCTTTCCCAAATCTCTCAAATGCCAAATAAAAAACTCTAGGGGAACAATTGAAATTAGAGAACCCAAATATACATATAATACAAGGGCTGAACACAGATTCCGCAAAAATGAAATATGCGGCAATGAGCTAGAGTAGGTAAGGATACCTTAGCATGAGAAGATTGCCTCTAATCTCCTTGATGTCCAAAATTGGTTACATTGAAACTCTAGTGTCACTGATCATTTTTTCTGAGATTAAGCGATTTAGGGCTTAGAAAAGGGGGATTGAGATTAAACAATACTATTTACAGAGGACATGTATGTACGCATACACGCACGCATGTGTAGAGATGAGATTAAGAGAGAGGGAGGGAGGGGAACAAACCTGGTGGAGAGAGGCAGAGTTGTCGGCGCCAAATTCCAATCGTTGGAACACACACACACAGAGGAAAGAGAAATAAATTGAGCAAGGGTTAAAGAAATTAGACCTTTCTACAACAGAGAATCAATCCTGAATGTTGTGACACGACGATACCATGAAATTTTTTCGTGCGGACTTCGAAGTAGTCGTTATGGTGATCGAATCTGTGATGGTGGTTGTCACCCTTATCACCGTAGGCAACTGATGGTAGTCCGTGGTGACGGCGGTGGCTGGAGATGGATTCTCCATGGTCACACAGGTGCTATTGGTTGAAGTTGGAGGGGCAGAACGTGGAGAGAGGAGGAAGGGAGAGGGAGAGAGAGGCGGCAGAGAGATTAGATCGTGAATTTCGATCTGATTTTAGAAAAATAGGGCAGGGCATTTTTCATGACAAAACATTTGTCCATGAAACGATGTAGTTTCAAATTACCTAGCCTTTGGTGACACCTTAAAAATATTTCAGTGACACCCCAAAAATTTGAACGAGCGCCAAATTAGTCCTCACCCGCTAGGAAGTAAACCCTTGTCGCTTTGGTGACAAATTTTTAGACCTTTCAGTGACAACTTTATGCTTGTCACCGAAACTTGTCTTCAGTGACAAATTTTATGTCACCAAATCCCCTCATTATTTGGCGCCCCAGGATCTGGTTACCCAAAGGTTTTCAGTGACAAGCAGTCAAATTTTTTGTCACCATTGAGTATATTCAGTGTCAACACCATTTTTTTGTTACCAAATGGTGTCAAAAGGTGTCACCATTGGTGTTTTTTGTTGTAGTGCCATGTGGCGTTGCTTACATGATACTCACATCCATTTACGTAGAGAAAAATTATCCAATAAGATATCATTCTTTTTTGTTTAGTGATTGCGAAATAAAGAGTAACCCACGAGGATCTATTATTTACAAAAAGTACACATAGCGATGTCAGAGAATATTCAGAAGTAAATAAATCATAGAGGAGTGCAAGCTTTGATGAATCCCATTAGTTGGTGACATGGCAAAATTCAAGTTCATGTTCCCAAAGGGCCAAACCCAAGGATTTATTAAGGAAATTGATTTTTGCGTTTCACTTTTTATTGATGGCGTTCCAATTTTAACGTAAAGTTACTAGTAACTTCATGAACAAAATGGAGCGACATCAATAAAAAGTGGAGCGCGAATATCAATTTCATTTATTGATATCTATAGGAACCGTGTTATGTATAGGAGAAGGGTAAGGGTCTTGTTTAGCTGTTGGACTCCCAACCGGTTCCTTTTTTTTGGTGGAGCTAATGGGTAATGGGTCATTTGACTTGGTCAAATGGCCATGTGACAAATATTCCCATCAACTCGTTCTTTTTCTTCTTACGAGACTTCATCAGATTCATAACAAATCATGATATGCCTTTTGAACAAATTAACATGTACAAGGCCTTGTCCTCATAATTAAATTAGTTGGGCCTCGTTTTGATCTTTACAGAATATTGCCCACAGCCCATAACTCCAATCTCTCGACCAAAATGGATTAAAATTAATCGGACCCAATTAATACTATCTTGGCTCATTAATTTTAGTCCAATACATCTTTATTTTTCGGCCCAATTTAATCAAATTCCAATTAAATTAGGTCTGGGTGTCAAAAACGGATGTAAACAGTTGGGCTTCTGTTTAGTTACTTATTTTGTAGGCTTAACCCTTTAAATTTTTTTGGTGCATGATGGGATATGCAGATTAGCAAATAGGATAATGTAGGTGTAACCTTGCTCCATTTATATTGTCGGGGTAAGAGCATTGAAAAATATGTTTAGCTTCATCAAGTAGCTATAGAGACTTGAACCCTAACTGTGTTCGAGGACTTAAATATTTACCTATTAGTACAATCACTGCGTGGTGTTGCTTCAACCTACATGTACTTGAATTCCGTATTACTGACCTCTATGATAATCCAGAATCATAAGGTCTACACCCTTCAAATATAGGAGTCCTCGCCCTATCCGAATTCCGCCTCTCCTTGGGTGAATCCTGGTTCTGTCACTGGCTCCACCCACAAACTTGAGACGAGCAATGCTACATCCGTCTTAAAAATTCTCTCACAAGTGATTATAGGACCCAAGATACCGATTATAGGTTCCACCGTCACTTATGAGACAGGATATAATTAGTATATAAGATTGAATGTAAACTTAGATATATGCCCATGGCAGTTTCAATTGGAGGTAAAATGCGAAAACCAGAAGTAGATCAGTCAACACACTCACAAAAACACAGGCTTAGGCTTGGCTGCCAATTGTAGATCTCTAGAATAACGTGAGATTGAGGTCTAATCGAAGATGAAACCTACGAACTTAACTATATAGAAAAACGCAAGTACAATGACTGCATATACAGGTTGATGATTACATGAAAACTCAGTAAACGCGGAAAAGGGAAGAAATGGTGAGAAAGCTAATTCATGTGAATTGGAGTAGCAGTGGGACTCTCCATCACTTCTATTTTCTGCTTAGGCTTCACAGACATGAATTTGCTAATGGCAGGCTTCACATTTTCCACAATCTTGATTATCGCCAAAAACAGGACCCTGTACAAAACCACCATACCCAGCAAGATCCCAAGATCAACCCACTTGGAATACCCCATTTCCACCTGAAAATCATTTTTCAAAATATATTCACCGGTGATCATGCCCCTTCGCCCTGTTTGGTTACTCAGAAAAGTCAGTCCTTGAAATTCGTTCTTGTACATCCCCTGATACGCGTACTTGTGGAACGCAATGTAGTGCAAAGGGTATTTCCAGAACGGCTTGGGGAGGTCGTTTGGTAACCGGAAAAATCCCCCTCCTAGTATCATTAAGCCTTGGATTCCTGCACCTGTGATTATGCCCATGAGGAAATTGGGCACAATGCTCGCGACGATCATCATTAGGCTTTCTACAAGGACCATGCAGGTGAATAGAACCGAATCAAAGTACAAGAAGTGTTCGAATCCTGGACGAAGTCCACTTAGGTAATAGGCTAGCGCTCCGGGAATAAGTGAGATTAGAAGCAAATATGGCACGGCAGAAAGTGTGTTGGCTACGACAAATGCAGTGGTACCATAGTGCCCATTCAATCTTTCCCTTTCAAACACCTGCGGTCATTTGGAGGGAAGTTCATCAGTAAAACGATTTTCATGTTCTGAATTCTGACTTTTTTGAGTCTGACTCACAAGACATTTCAAAGCTAAACATGGGGGACACAAATATAGGAAGAGCGGGGATTTGGTGATGGTTTATACCTTCATATCCTCCACAAATGAAGGGAAGCCACCAATTGTCATGAAAGTAAGGAATGAAGCTATGAACGCGAGCATTGCACCTCTGGCCTGGAAATGATCGAAACCATACTTATCAGCAGAAACTTATTGGTTGAAGTCTGTTTGTTTCAACAGAAACTTAATGCAACTTCTATATCTTACCTGGATCGAACTGTTCCCCGATCCAATGTCATAGAAGATAGTGCCGACGCCTAACGACATGGTGACATAGATTGCAAGACGCAGCCAGTAATAACCAAGATCGCGAGACATGTTGACACAAGACCTTTTGGTGAGAACAAGGCATTGGGTGAAGAAGCTAGCATGGCTTCTGCTCTTCTCCAGTGATGATCCAGTACCACCCTGAAGTTATCCCACAAACAATAAGTGATCATTGTTTTAAGTATAGAAACCAGATTGAATTCACGACAGAAAAGATAGGTTTTAAAGGTATTTGCTCGTTACCCGTTCACATATTTCAGAAACTTGTCTTTTAACTTCTTGGTAGCCATCAGAAGATTTAAACGATGTTACGAGAATTTCGATCACTTCCTCTGTTGCTCTCTTTCCTTTCGACCCCTGTTCTATGTCCTGGTATAATATCACAACGTGCATGCGTATAAGAAATTGAAATGCAATTAAAACCAAGTTGCAGTACTAATTGGTGTGTTACCTCGTCAAAATCCTTGTTTATTGTTCTAAGGAAGTGGTCTGATGGATTCTGAAGAGTTGGGCAAGGGAAACCATTTGATGCGAAAAACTACATCAATCAAAATCAAGACCAATTAGTCGTATCAAACGGTTCGGAAAAAAAAAAAGTTCGCCTGCAATTTAAGGAATTCTCTGTGCTTTTACCTCATTTGTCGCGTTAGCACGGCCAAAGTACACCACTCTACCCGAAGACAAGAGACAAAGGTTGGTAAACAGACCGAACACTTCGCTGCTCGGCTGATGAATGGACGTGATGATAGTCCTCCCCTCTCTCTGCTCTAGTTTCGCGATTCTGCTCATGACATAGTAGGAAGCTGCACTATCTAGCCCGCTTGTTGGCTCGTCGAGGAAAAGGAGCTTCGGGCGCGTCAGAATCTCGATGCAGATGCTCACTCGCCTCTTTTGGCCCCCGCTGAGGCCTTTGGCTCCCCACCCTCCGATTCTCGTGTTCATGGAATCCTGCAATCCCATCTCTCTTATCGTCGTCTCCGCCCTCTCCTTTTTTTCAGATTTCGTCATTGAGTTTGGGAGTTGGAGCTGAGCGGAGTAGTACACGGCTTCCTTGACCGTTAGCGTTGTGATCAAAGTTTCGTCTTGAGTCACATAAGCCTTGTTTGATGAAATGCAAAACAAGTATGTTCAAGTGATGATGAGAATTATAAAGATTATAGACAATTAATTTTGGGATGCTGATTTTGGCGTTCTACTTTTTTTTTTTTTTTGACTAAACAAGACGCTCCACTTTTAACACGAAGCAGAGTGTTTGCATACAAAAGTGGGACCCAGTGTCCCTGCAGTGAAGAAGCTAGCATCTTTTGATTTTGGTGGTGTAATTCCATTTGGCCCTGAAAGCATTTTCGTCAATTACTACAATCCCAAGTGAACCGAAGTTTGGACAAACCCAGACATACCGGTGGGTTTAGAGGTGGATTTAGAAACTAGAATTGAACAAGTTTTTTTTTTTTTTTTCGGTAACTGAAAGAATTGAACAATTTGTTAAATGGAGTAGTAAACTGAACAAAGGTATTGATAGAAAAAGAGATGAAAATTGATAGGGTGAAAACATCTCTATGCAGTATGCAGTGCACTACTACTCCACAGAAAGAGTGAACAGATAAGATTGATTAAACGTTATTGTAAGTTTTTCGTGGGGAGACAGAGAGAGTGAGAGAGAGAGCATGGGGAATTGGAGATGGAAGTTTTGCGTGGGGTTAGGGATGGCCATTAAGATCAGAAACGAATTACTCCTAAGAGAGAAGACACAGGGGTCAAAGGGGGAGAGCGAGAGGAGGAGGAGGAGATTCACGTGATTATTCCCTATCACCCCAAAACGAAACCACGTCGACAGCTTTGTTCGGTTCGTGGTTTAGTTTTTGTTTTAGTTTTGTTTTCAATCATTATCATATTTCTTTCTCCAATCATTACCCTATTTTTTCAATTATTATTTTCCCATCTCTCTCTATCTCCCTCCAATCATCACCCATATCTTCAATCATTACTCTATTTCTCTCTCTATCCACTACCAAAACTAAACTAAACTAAACTCTCAACCAAACACAACGGTCATTTTGGGGGACTGCAATTTGCAGCGTTTTTCCCTCACTGCAGTGACACCAGGTCCACAAAGGTGAAACGCGAAAATCAATTTCCTTAATTTTGTTTGTAGGTTTATATTTTGCTTACTGATGTTCCATAAGCCAAAGTCTGTGTGCGACCGTTAATCAGAATATCACCAGACTGTCTAGTGTTGGCTCCCAATCTTCCTGCAGTTTATCAGTAGATTTCAACAAACAGTTCCTTAATTATTTACTAATTTATCAAAATTTGCACTCTTAACTGATTGTTTAGTACCTGCTAAGGCATCAAGAAGAGTGGACTTGCCACAGCCGGAAGGACCCATTATGGCCAAGACCTCGCCGGGCTGAGCATAGCCCGTGAGGCCTTGAATGATGGGTCTCCGGCTACCCTTAGCATCTGGAACTGTCACCCATAAATCTTCCCACGTCAAGGAAATGCCGTTGTTGGCATTCGACGGAGGTCCAACTTCAACAACCTGATGAGCTGCTTCTCTATGGTTTGGCATTGGAGTGGTTTCCATCTCTAGTGGGTTAATTTTGATTTCGAGGCTACTATGTGCGGCTGATGAGTTGGAGTTCAGTTGAGAGTCAGCAACATATGGTTCCATGGTGTGATGAAGGGAAGCCATAGCTAGATGTATTCACAAGATGTAGAGGGGCTATATATGGAGAGAGAGAGAGAGAGAGAGAGAGAGAGAGAGATGCTTGTGGCTTTGAGATGGCAGAGTTTATATAGACTTAACTTTGGAAAGGAAGTACGTACATGCAGAACATCAAAGAGAAATTTCCCATTACTTCCTAGGTTAAATTACTGGAGGATAGATAGAATAGCATATACTCAGTTTTATATGCTATTATGATAAGTGAAAAACAGAGTTACCTATGCTATTTAATTTTAGTTGGTAACACCACCTAGGAAGGAAGTTGGTTTTTAGAAATTTTAATAGAAATCTGCAGAACATAATTCACACAGGATTTAGGGAATCAATAATGCTATGGTGACTATGTTTTTGGATACATTGTGAATTGTCTCAAGGAAAAATTATTTTGTGCTCAAGAGCATTTCTCTAGAGTATCAAATAACCTTTTATGTCTTTAGTGCATGGGTGGAATAAAATGAAATGTGCCCTACCCACATTTTTCTTACAATTCAAAAATAACAACTCACACGGTATCCTAACTGGGTCACCAAATGTGATCACCATAGTATTGTTGTTAGAAAATACTAGAAGGATTGAAAGCACGGTATTGTTGATTTGCTGACAACGTAATTTACAGATCGAGTTTACAAATCGAGGGCGAGTTCACACTAAATTTTGTCGTCTTCAGAATAACGTCAAAATACCCGTTGTTTTCAGTAAAAATTCCAAGGTGCATCTAAATGGTATTTTTGAACCTTCCATTTTGACAATTCAGACAAGATCCAGTCTTCACAGTGTAGACAAGAAATCAAAAATACCATTTACACGAGTTATATGTATTTATTTCACTAGGATGAAAATTACAAAGATTTTAATCAGGTCGCGACGAGAAATAGTTAGGCATCCATTGCCGCCCATAGGTGGAGCGCCAACCCGCAACGCTCCAACAACTAGTTAGATTTGTGACCACATGTCGCACGGATCTTGTATCCGTCAATGAAAAGCACATGTGTCATAGGAATCAACTGCATTAATTTCATCCACACATTTAAGAGCAAGCCGTACGTGCGAGGGAGGGTAACAAGATGACAAGCCTTGGCTCAAACGTTTTTCTCGCGGATGCAAATTTTCCAAACTGATGTTACAATGGTATTTGTTCGATAGTACAACGACACTCCAAATTAATAGGGGACATCAGAAGCCAGAACCTATGATTAAGATATTCTCCTGTGTAGAGGTTCATTGCATTTTGCAAATCCCCATCCATCTTCACAGGTGTACAAATAGCTACCAGGGAGAACAGAGATTCCTCGGGAAATTAAGATTCCAATTTGAGATATTATTTGCAGGAGTTTTGTGGGTATAAATAAGGTGGTGTTCCATTTTCTTCCGGAAAAACCTTCTTTTTGAAAAAAAAAAAGGTAATTTCAAGTTAAAAAATTATGTATCTACGCAAATAATATTACTATCAATATGGATCTTGTTTAATAGATCTCATTGAGATCTTTTAAACGGTGCGAAGAAATTGAAAAATTATTTTTTATCTTTGTTATATTTGATTTTCAAATGGGAAATGATAATGCCAAAACTACTTTTGTTCCTGCCAAAACTCATTCATTGCATGACTTAATTGTCCTCCACTACACCACTTACTTTACAAAAATACCCCTTAAAATCCCATAATAATCCTTTGGATTTGAAAGGGCATTTTCGTAAAGTAAGTTGTGTAGTAGAAGGCAATTAAGTCACGCAATAAATGAGTTTTGGCATGAAAAAAAAGGGGTTTGGCAAAAACAAAAGTGGTTTTGGCATTATCAGCTCCCTTTTAAATTACCTTCTTTTTGAAATAGAAGATTTTGGAAGAGAGCGGAACGGAGCCTAAATAAGTAGGCCACGTCTTTCGCGAGGAAGTAATTATTCATTGGTCTTGGGCACCAATAAGCAATGCCCTAACCCCATTTTTTACCATACATTACTATAAGTTTGTAAGATTTAGGTACTTATAATTGGGTCTTGCATAAATGTACGGTGGAGAAAAGTTGTGGGTCACTGCCACAACCTAAAAAAATTTATTGGAGGTGGGTGAATGGTGAAGAAGAGAGTTCGAATTTCGGTTCTTTTGTTCGTACTGTGGTTGAATATAAATTCTGGGTAGACTTTTGTAGCCTATAATTAAGACGAAATTTGTTGGGACACGTATGGTACTTGTTTAACTTTAAGATAAGATAAGACAAAAACGATAGTACCGGTAGAAACTTATTATTCTCGGCTTCATGTGATCTCGGCCGTTCGTTTCGATATTGAATAGTCCGGATTTAAAAAAATCTTTTTCGAAAAAGAGTTTAATCATTAACATCTTGACCTTTCAAAACACTTTTGAACAATTACGACCAGCACCGTAAACAACTATTTACGACGGAACCATAAAAAATATTTTCTCATACCGACGTAATATCATGGTTGTAAAACGCCAGATAAGAGCAATCAGACTCATGCTTGAGCTACGTCCATTGGAGAAAGAGAAGGGCATTTTACTATTGCACAAAGAAGATTATTTCAACGCTCTGCTCTCGCCTTAAGCTCTCAATCTCTACAAGTTCTTTAACTTAAATCACGAGACTACACACATTATGCTTGACACTAAAAAATTTGAGTCACAGGCGCTGCTCTTGAATCCCTGATGTGCTTCAATCCATCTACAGGACATCCTCAAAAACTTGGAGATTATACCAATAAACGCGAGACACCTAATCACAATAATGTATTTTTTTTTTCTGAACAAAACATACTTGAATTGTTTCTTTGCTTCTTTTCAACTTGAGGCGTGTCGCTAGCTGCCTCTTTTATCCATAGCTAGGAGCCTAGGACCAGGCGGCCGTCGACAATTTGGCCCAGAGCAGGTGAACGTCCACTGTCATGGAAATTGGAAATTGCTTCCTGGAGAATACAGACCAGTCGTACACAAGGAGCCCTAGCTACCTCAAATTCCTCAAAACGAATAGGGCCCACCAGCCTTTGGCCTTGTTTTACATTTTTTTTTTTTTTTATCCGCGCCTTGTTTTTACATGGAAAACCGAAGTGTGTATAACATTCTAGAGTGTTCTGTTTTGTTTTGTGATTCTAAGAGAATATATTTTCTAGTCATATGCACGGTGCATCAGAGATATTAAGAATGTATAATTATACGAGATTTCAATTCGAATTTAATTTTTTAAACATCCGCTCACTCAAAAGAGACACTCATTTCTTAACTGACCTAGAAAAATAGAAAAGTAAAATAGTTTCAAGATTACATATAACCAAGTAAAGAGTAGAGTTTGAAACTCTATCTACTCAAAAGACTCCAACAAAAATATATAATCTTCAATCTCAGACAGAAACTCCAAAATCATCTAAACTAATAGTTAAAAAGACAAAACGAATCTGACGTAAAGAATTACTATTGGCCGCAAAAAATTACTTTTGTGTGTGAAGAATTACTCCTGTCATAAAGAATTTCTCTTAGCCGCGAAGAATTACTCCTGGCCCTCTTGGCCGCATCGAATTGCACTTGGCCGCCAAGTGTCAATCGATGCGGCCAAGTGCAATTTGTAGCGGCCGAATGCAATTCAATGCGGCCAAAAGTAATTCTTGGCCATGAATAATTCTTTGAGGCCAAATGTAGTTCTTTTCGGTCAAGAGTAATTCCTTGCGGTTAGGAGTAATTCTTTGCGACAAATAGTAATTCTTTATAAATTTTTAATCTTAGTCATTGGCTTCAATGGTTGAGATGGAGTGTCTTTTTTGTATCCTCAGAACGCTCCCCTGTATGTATATTCTTCAAATTAGCACAGAATTTGAAAGAATTTGAAAAAATTTGGTATTCTAATCTCTCTCTTTTTTTGAAAAATCGTAAAGACATTAATGTACAGTTGTTATAAGTAAATAAATCCACATGACAATTGTGTAATATGTAATAAAAGTGTGAGTACTTTACTGAAATGAGGAAAATGAGCCTAAACCATTGGATCAAAGTAATCATGCATTGCAATAACTTATCTTCTGTTAAATATGGACGAGCCCTACACCCTTGTGTTATGTACTATAGAAAATTATGTTAAATAAGAAAATTAACTCCAATGCGAAAACACAGGCATATGTATATTTTCGTTGGCTTTCAACTTTCAACCTAATGAAGGCGAAGATGAAACTATGACTTAAAATCAAGATACAACAAAATCAATACATTTGTTGCCACCAACATATTGTAATGAATCAAATAACCAAATATATAATTAATTAGATTTTTTTCCTTCAATCACTCAGCCAATTAAATATTTAGCAATCTGAATACATTTCAAAAAATGACAGGGCCCACATATGTGTATATATATATATATATATATATATATATATATAGAGAGAGAGAGAGAGAGAGAGAGAGAGCGCACTAAACGTATGTGTGTGAGAGAGGGACCAGTTTTGGATTCAAAATTGGAATTCGTTTTGGAATTAACGTGTGAGGGAGAGAAAGACATCCCTAATATTTTTTTACTGATAAATGTTGTTAGGAAAGTAAGGTAAAATCAAAAATAAGGAATCATAAGATTATGAAACATTAATTTTAATTTTTCTTTCAAATATTTATTTTTTTCAAGTATATTTCTAGTCTTACTACTCGTAAATTTCAGCTATAAAAAAAATATGTACAAATCTGATGGTTCAAAGTATAGAGAATTCAAAAATCGCTGCTCCATATTATATAGATTTGCCTAAAGTTCCTCGGTTACCAAAAAAAAAGAGTTCATAATTTTAAAAACAAATACCTATACCCTAATTCCTCCATCGAACCCTAGACGCTCGAATTCTCATACCCAAACAGAAATAAAATGAGGAGGAGGAGGAGGTAGGCGACTGTAGGGAAAATGGAATGGTGAGAGAGGGATGGAAACTGAGAGACACATGTCTCTCGGGTGTATGATTGATGGGTAATTATTCAACATTCTCGGGTACTATGTGGCGTTGCTTACATGATACTCACATCTATTTACGTAGAGAAAAATTATCCAATAAGATATCATTCTTTTTTGTTTAGTGATTGTGAAATAAAGAGTAACCCACGAGGATCTATTATTTACAAAAAATACACATAGCGATGTCAGAGAATATTCAGAAGTAAATAAATCATAGAGGAGTGCAAGCTTTGATGAATCCCATTAGTTGGTGACATGGCAAAATTCAAGTTCATGTTCCCAAAGGGCCAAACCCAAGGATTTATTAAGGAAATTGATTTTTGCATTTCACTTTTTATTGATGGCGCTCCAATTTTAACATAAAGTTACTAGTAATTTCATGAACAAAATGAAGCGATATCAGTAAAAAGTGGAGCGTGAATATCAATTTCATTTATTAATATCTATAGGAATCGTGTTATGTATAGGAGAAGGGTAAGGGTCCTCTTCAGCTGTTGGACTCCCAACCGGTTTAGTCCAGTTTGGACCCATTTGTGGGTCCTCTATGGGTCCGAAACAATGATCAGAATAGTTCATATTTTAGAGTTCGACGAGAACATTGACCACGCTAAAAATTATGTTAATCGGATATCATTTGATATGGTTTCAAAATACATTTATCTTCGGGGTCAAGGAAAAATAAAGCCGAAAAATAAATAATTCTGAAAATTGGAGAAAATGCCAAAATTGCAAATGAAAAAGAAAATTTCCAAAAAAGAACCAACTAAAATGGAATTACCAACTCAGAGTTATTAACGTTTCAAAACTTTCCTAAACGGTAAAAATATCAAATTAAAGACCTAAATGAGGGAATTAGGCCGAAAAATTACATCTGCACGACTTAGGGTCCTAAGTATTGACCATAGCGCGAAAAATAAGTCAGTCCACAAAATTTGAGCCCGATCTAAACTTGCCCGGATATGCAATTAAGTATCGTATCGGCTTCCGAGACTTCAACCAGTCCAATTAATCATGAAATTGGGCTTTCACGTATTCTACGTCATACAAGAAAATATTTAATCTGAACTCAAAAAAATTCAATAAAAATAAACCAAAAAACGAACCAATAACCTAAAAACATGAAACGCAAATCCTCTCCGCTTCTATTACGCCTCCATGTCAACATTTTGTTGGAGGTCCAAATGCACTGGATAAGAAGATGGATAAGATCAGACGCATTTCTTGAACGAAGACATGCGCATGCTCTGTTTCTATGCACCCATCTATCGAGATCGAGAGAGAGAGAGGAGAGGAGAGGAGAGGAGAGGAGAGCAGGCTAATACAGGTACCCACTCATCTTCTCCATAGAAATATAAAGTGTGCAATTTAACAGTAATTGTACTGTTATGTTTCGTCTTGCAATCTTCTTCTGTATATTTTAGGTGAAGTTTGTAATTGTATCAATGGGACTCATAAAATTAAGCTGTATAAATTGCTTATGGTTGAATGAATCATTACGGGGACAAAAAGGAGGAAATGGGTTCTTTGATTCTCAAAGTATTGCCACTGCGACAAACATTTGAAAAATCTAAGTTACTACCTTGCTATTAACAAACTCTGTTATAGTATGAGCAATATTTCGGAAAAAAGGAGGTTGAGAGTTCAACTCATCTTCGAAGATGCTAATCTAACTATTCTAACAATATTGACTTTCCCCGATAAAAAAATTATTTTGGAAGAGAAGAGAAGAGAGAAGTTTCCATCGGGCTGCATTGCTTAAGGCTGTGTTTGGATTATGAATTTATGGGCAGTTCTTCTGTAAAGGGAAAGGAAAATTACGAGGATCGAATAAAAGAGCTTCTTCTCTTCATCAATTAACTTCTTTTATTGTTCAGTGTCTTTCATTTACCCTCCATAAATCCCTCTACAAATAAAGGCCTCAAACACAAACTAAATGCTGGTGCCTCTAGCATTTTACCATTTCATATTCTGTGTCTGAATTATTTACTCCAGTTTACTTGTAAATTTGGACGTGTAAATGATTTCTTGGAATTTTCTCGCTTTTTTTTCTTGGTTTAGGAGCATTTTAAGGGTAGTTTTTTTTTTTTTCTCTATGTTATCTCACCGTTGATAATTTACTCCATAGTCGGTTTGATTGATGTGGTTGGTATTCACTCTCCTTGCATAGGACTGAGCATTGATCTTTACATTCGTTGTAGGTACTATGCATTCAGAGGGCTACCAATGGCATCTACATTCTGTAACATAATAAGCATTGGATCTGGTCATTACCTCTTGAATCAGAACAACAATGCAAGGCAAGCTTCATTCGCTTGTATGCCAATTCTTACAAGACATGGATTCGGATGTGAATGGTGAAACACGGCCACTATAAGCATATATTATCTGTGTTTGGCTTTTTTTTTTACAGTTTTTAGGATGCGTACTTCAATAGAGAACTAAGCTTTACTATGACTAACTGGTTTATAGATAGTTAAGCTTCATACCTATGGGATGCTTTTGGAATCCACAATAAATTAGGGAATTTGCTTCATGTCATCTACAAGCATGAGGTTAATTTCCATTGCCATTTTTTTTTTTTTGGTCAAACGGAAAAGTATTTCCATTGCCATTTGATTGTTTGTTTGGTTGCATAATGTCTGGAGAAATTCAATCTCAATAGGTGGTGTTGTTATGAAGTTTAAATTTCCAATCTGTCCTGTCATAGCATATATTTTGTGATTAACATGACCTTACTTTCTGGAATGACTAGCATATTTTTCTTCTCAGGCGTTGTCGCAGAGTCCCTTCGTCGTATGTTGTCCAAAGGTCATCTTCTTGTCACCACAAAACAGAAAGCTGTCTGAATAGAACTCATAAAAGACAACTGGCAACGCGGCGGCGTCAATGTAGGTGCACTTCCTTCCAGAATGGAGAAGAACATCTTCAAAGTACTTCTGAAGTGAAGACGGAAGAGTACATTTCAAGAGCAACCTTGATATGGAGGGCGATCAAACTACCAATTTACTCTGTTGCCCTGGTTCCTCTCACTGTGAGTTCTTTCTGACACTTGATAGTGTTGACGAAACAAGAAAGAAGCTTATTTGATGTTATCATATAGATTTAAGTTTGTGACGAACTAGTGCTGCAATTCACATTGGTTGGACGCTTGTGAATACGAATCTATCTTTGTTTTTCTCCACAACCAATCTTCTCATTTATGCTCGATATCTTCTGAAACATTTATGCTCAAATCTCTTTCTATAGAAAAATAGAACGAGAAGTCTTTACTAAGGATTTTAAGGCCAAGAATCAGCTGGAATTCACATTGGTCGGATGCTAGTGATTGATTGGGAGAGAACACATTTTATCGTTGTTCAAAGCTTGAATTGACTAATGAATAATGGTTGCCCCTTGTGTGTTCTTCTACATTGCTTTTCCGAGAAAGCGCGCAGGACATTGGCTGCTTTCTTGTGGTAGATAGCAAAATCATCATTTTCACTTCAAGCAGTAATTCAGCCAGTTAGTCATTTTATCAAGTTAATTTTGGCCAAATAGCTTAGTATCTTGAATGGAAACAATATGAATCTCTTCAAATCAGTTTTCACTTGACCTCCAATGGTTTTGCACCCACAATCTGAATGACATGTGTTATGTTTTTGCTTAAATCTCTATTGTTTGTACCATAACAGGTTGGAAGTGCAGCTGCTTATTTGCAGACTGGCCTGTATTCTGCCAGACGTTATTTTGTGCTCTTGGCTTCTTCAGTTCTCGTCATTGCCTGGTTAAATTTAAGGTGAGATGCCATATCATTTCATGTAGTTCAGTCTATGATGTCTTGAATATTTGCTATTGATTGGGTTCCCTCCCTCCCTGCATGTTAGAATTATTTTTTCACTTTGGTTCTCCTTTCCCATAATTTGTGCAGCAATGATGTTTATGATTATGATACTGGTGCAGATACGACCAAAAAAGAGTCAGTTGTAAATATGGTTGGCAGGTAGGGCTGTTGGAAAGTTTCATATTTCTATATTAAATGACTTCTTGTTATGATTTGTCTCGGCTAACTGTGTCATGTATTGCATTTTTTGAAGCCGAACGGGAACTCTACTTGCTGCCTATATGTTACTTGCTCTGGGTTTTGTGGGACTGGCTTGGGTTTCTGTGGGGGCTGGAAATGTGCGTTCAATGTTATTACTGGCTTGTGCAATCACTTGTGGTTATATATATCAGGTACTAAACATCCCTTCTGGAGCTGGTTAATTGATGACATGTTAGGAATGTTGAAAATATATATCACTCAGTCCTTTCTCCATTTATCTTATGCCACAGTCTGATGCCAACATCACAGCCTATCCTTGCCCCTGCACCCTAATGGTACCTTGCCACCACCGGCCACCCCCCACCCCCCCGGTTCCTTCCAGGAAACCTTCGTTATCCGAAATGGGTATAGTGCTGGATTTGTGTTGGGTATACTGTGGGGCAAACCCATCACTAACTATCCTAGCAAGATCTATTTCTCGTAACCTTGACTCTTCTCCATATATTTCTAATGGTACTGATTGGATTTGTACTGTAAGCTTCTGGTTTTGTGACACTCTTCTGGTCAAACCATGAACTACACAAAGTTCCTCACAATGTAACAAAAATTTCTATGACTTCTTGGTTTTGTATGCAAATCAATGTCTCCTATTTGAACATCCTTAAGAGAACTCTCAAGCCATGTCTTTTAGTAGTCCTACGAGCAACAACTACAAGTGCTTCCAAGGAGTCATTGCCATCATTTTGCTTGGTGAAAGTACCCATCAGGCTTTGGTAATGGAAGAGACCCGTTTTGTATTTTACCAGTTTGAAACTATCATTGTTGCAGTGCCCACCATTTCGGTTAAGTTATCAAGGATTTGGGGAACCCCTGTGCTTCGCCGCATTTGGCCCATTTGCTACGACAGCTTTCTACTTACTGCAGAGCAGCACAAGGTTGTAGCTACATATTACTTGATAATCTTAGATTTCAGTTCACAAACCTTTTGTGAGTTGATTTTGGGTGATTAAAACAGTGAGCTTCCCATAACTGGCACAATCCTTTCTGCATCACTCCTTGTTGGCCTCACCACAGCCCTAATCCTCTTCTGCAGTCACTTTCATCAGGTATCATTTTTTTTCTTTTGTTTTCCTCTCCCCCCTTCAGTCTATCCACATCTTCCGATTCAGGCCATCTCTGTATCAGGGAACTAAGTGATGCACAACTCAGGTAAAAGGAGATAGAGCTATCGGAAAAATGTCCCCTCTGGTAAGTACCCCTGCGTTGAAACTGAGAAACAAATTCGCATATAATTTTTGTTTGCTGTTTGAAATTTTTGGATTGTTACCTGTGTTCAGGTTAGGCTTGGCACAGAAGCCGGCTCAACAGTGGTAAAAGTGGGTGTGGTGACCCTATATTCACTTTTGCTTATCCTTGGTCTTAGCAGAGCTCTTCCTTTTGCTTGCATGGTAAGTTCTCTCATTTCGCAGGGTATTGTTCAGTACAAAAAAGGCTTAATTTAGTGGTTATATGATCCCCTACCCCCTTACTATTCTAAATATGATCATTGCTGTGTTTCAGTTTCTCTGTTCCCTGACCTTGCCCGTGGGAAAACTAGTGGTCAGCTTTGTTGAGGAGAACCACAAAGTGAGTAGTGATATACTAAGCATCAAATCTTAGGAGCACGTCTGTTTTAAAGTAATCTGATGGTTTGAATTACTACAATGCTGTGTTGTTGAAAAAATGTGAAGTAAACGAATAAAAGGATCATTTTTGCTTCTCAACGCAACCAAAGAGCGCCTCTGGGGCAAACTCTGAATGAAACCATGAAAGAACTGTAGAACTACAAATTATGTGGTTATGGACACAGCTTCTTGTTCTTTCATAGCAGAATCAATTTTGTTCTTTATAATGGTGTTGGGACTTCATTCTTGTAGGACACAACAAAGATCTTTATGGCGAAGTATTACTGTGTGAGGTTGCATGCTTTATTTGGAGCTGCTTTGGCAGCTGGGCTGGTAGCATCCAGAATGATCGTTGAAAGATCCCTGTGATTTTCCGGTTACATGGATTGAAAGTTTTACCAGGTGAGAAACCGGAGTGAATGTCATTAGAAAAGCTTTACTTCTACCGGTCACTATAAATCTCCAAAATTAGGACAACTTTGTCGCAGTACCAAACCAGTAAATGATGCATTTTGGGTATTTTGGGTATTTTTGTTGTTTTTTTATTTGGGTATGTGCAGGCAGGTTGTATGCCTAAGCTGCTCAACCCAAGAGATAGTTCAAGTTGACATTTTTCTACGAATCCTGAATGAGGAGCTACGGATAGTTGACCTTAAGGTTTTCTGGATGTCTTTCCCTACGCGAAGCCGACACTTGTGCTCCAAAATGTCGAATGAAGAAACCCTTCATGCATGGATGAGAATTTGAGGTTTACTTTCTGCTTCTGGGTAAAAGGACAACACTCTACTTGGAAATTTGATTATATGGGTACTAGTTATGTTTCCTACCATTTTTTTGCTCAACATTAACTCCAGTATCCACATTCGATGTATTGGAGGATATAACTGAGACTTGGGGTCCAGATACTCCTACATTTTTCAACCTTGTTGAAATCGCTTTACAGGATTGTCTAGTGTTTTGTTATCTTTCCTAGCAGGGGTTGATAGCCTGTGTTGGCACTTTTGAGACAATGTTGTTTGCATCTTTTGGAGAGAGAGAGAGAGAGAGAGAGAGAGATGTGCATTGCTTTAGTTCCTGCACTAATGACTTTCCCCATTATGCTTGCCTAATCTTTTTGACCACTACTACAATATGCCTGACCCACATGATATTTACCCTTTGAGATCGACTATTGTCATCAACTGAACCAGAAAAGGGTTCGGTAAAGCCGGTTCTAAGCGTCCCGCGGAAAGAGTAGTAGTTACTATGAAACTTATGAACCATCCCCATGCCCTTAACTGCAAGCCTGTCTAATCAGAACTCTAGGACCTAGAGAATCGAAGGAAGCACGGTCTTGGCGCATACGGGAGGAAGCCGGTATGCTCTAAGTCCGATTGCTCCTTCGGATCTTTCCAGAGGAGACACAGTACTCATCCAATTGATGAACTTCTTGATGTCATTAGACTCTTTGTTTTGGTTGGTAAAAGGTTCAATGCGTCTGCTAGCTCTTATAGATTAGACAGCAACCGGGATACATGGATCCTCTTTATGTGTCGCATATGAAGGGCAAAACAGTCAACACAATCCAAAAGGAACTTACATGTTCATAAATATTCAGAATGGCAGTAACTCCCTAAATGTAAAAATGACACAGTCTGGCGAAAAAATCAAATGCCATCAAGTTTCTTACTTAGAGCCCGTTCCAGAATACCTTCTTAAAAAATAAGTATTTATTTCATATTTTTAAATTAAAAAATAATGTAAATGAAAAATAATTTTTTGATTTTTTTTGCACCGTATTAAAAATCTCAATGAGATCTTTCAAATAAGATCTATATTACATATTTTTAGATTTTAATAAACCCATCATTTTTTAGCTTGAAATTGTCTTCTAAAAAAATAAGTACTTATTTCACGTTCTGGAACGGAGCCTTAATATCTACTCCGTATCTCGTTATGTCACAATCATATTGATAATACATGACCAGTAGGGAAAAAATTGGATGTACCATTGGATGGATGGATGCCCACGTGGCCGACCAAAAAAAAGAAGCCTGTCACGCGGTCTTTTTCCGTTTGTAAATTATCTTCAGGAACTCATATTAAGTACGCAAAATGACAATTTCTTATGCGAATGATTTTAACATTTTGACGAAGTATAAACAATTTTAACATTTCGTTCTAATGTTAATGCATAAGAATTCATATTGTTGATCAGATTTTATAAAAGAAAATAATCAAATCATATTTCTAGGTCGACTGAATCAGTCAAGCTTTTTTTTTCTTCTTCTTTTTATAACATAATCCGAAAAATGAATCATCCTTCCTATTAAAGTGGGTCACATGCTCCAATTGTAAGGGCCTTATTAGTTTTTCTTTTTCGTGGTTAGACATTTATTTATAAGAAAAATTAATATTTAAATTGGACAAATAAATTGAGATAAAAGTAGTAAATAAATAGTTATTCTACTAATAAAATTTGATTTATAATAATTTAATTATCCAATAAAGAAAAAGCACAGCAAAGCCAAGTCAAAATCTCTCCTATACATTCCTAATTTTCTTTCCCTTTCTCTTTCTTTAATGGGAAAATTTCACTCAAACCACCTGAGGTATCTGATAATAACAAATAGTACCCCTCAGTTTTGAAAAATGACAAAGAGCTCCCTTGTTTCACACTTGAGGTTTCCTCTATAACTCTATTAGTGAAAAAAGGCGTGAGAGGGACGGCAAAGGACATTAGCTGATTCATTTGCTTCTACGGCTCTCTTAGGGCTCGCATCGAAAGCCCTAAAGTCAAAAATTAATTATGACCATCTAGGATAAAATGACAAATATATATATATATATATATATATATATATATATATTGGCAGTAATTCAAACGGATTAAAAATTAGAGTACTTTTGTATTTGCTCTTCATTTAGTTTTATGGCTCTAATAGGGCTTTTATTGAAAGCTCTAGAGCTAAAAATTAATTATGATCCTTTAAGATAAAATGATTAAAAAAATAAGATCTTCGCATCAATTCAAACAAATTAAAATTGGAGTACTTAAGTATCTGTTTTCATATAGGTCTATGGCTCTCGTAAGGCTCTTATTGAAAGCCCTGGAGTCAAACGTTAATTATGACTCTTTATGATAAAATAAAATAAAAATAAGATTTTGTACCAATATTCAAACGAATTAAAAATTGAAACACTTAAATATCTGCTTGTCGTTTGTACAGCCTACCATAGAACAAAACGAATAGCAAATACTCTAGTGCTCCAATTTTTAATCCGTTTGAATCAATGTAAAGATTTTTTTATTTTTTATTTTTATCATTTTATTCGAAAGGATCATAATTAGCTTTTGGCTTTAAGGCTTTTAATGATAGCCCTAAGAAAGTCGTAGAACCAAATGAAGAGCATATATTTAAGTGCATCAATTTTGAATCCTTTTGAATCAGTGTAAAGATCTTATTTTTCTTATCATTTTATTCTAGAGGGTCATACTTAATTTTTGACTTTAAGGTTTTCAATGAAGGTCGTAAGAGAGTCGTAGATCTAAATGGAATTTAAGATGCTATTTTTTTATAATCATAAAATTTAAGAGGTTGCTCATATCCTTTTCCGTCCCTCTTATGCCCTTTTCGTCCCTCTCACTGACGGAGGAAACCTTAAGTGTGAATCAAGGGAGGTCGCTGTCATTTTTAAAAACTGACGGATATTGTCTGTCATTGTCAGATACAGGGGTCTGAATGAAATTTGGCCTTCTTTAATTGACGAAAAACTAACATAGATAAAAAAATTAAATAAAGAGAAAAAAATTACTCTAGAAAACTGAAACACCCCTCAAGAATTAAATAATTTGGTTTGTAATTTTTTTAATTAATGCCTTGTTCTTTACCCTTTTTAAAAAGAATTTTTTAAAAAATTTCCTTTAGATTCCTCCTACTTTTAATATTTCTCTCTCTATCTCTCTCCATTTATTACCCCTATTATTTTTCAAAAAACTTTTCAAAACACAAACCAAACAAAACATAAAAAACCTAAAAAGCGAAGCCAAGTCAAATCTCCCTACACACCCCCAATTCCTTGGCTTCCCCTTTTCACCTTTCCCTTTCTCTCTCTGATCTCTCTCTCAAAAACCAACCCCCCTTTGTCTCTCATCTCAGATCTCCCCCCAACTCTCATCCCCAATGGCAGCCCCCACCCCACGCGAAGACAACGTCTACATGGCCAAGCTCGCCGAGCAGGCCGAGCGCTACGAGGAGATGGTCGAGTTCATGGAGAAGGTCTCCGCCCTCAACGACTCCTCCGAGGAGCTCACCGTCGAGGAGCGCAACCTCCTCTCCGTCGCCTACAAGAACGTCATCGGCGCCCGCCGAGCCTCCTGGCGCATCATCTCCTCCATCGAGCAGAAGGAGGAGTCCCGCGGCAACGCCGACCACGTCGCCGCCATCAAGGAGTACCGGGCCAAGATCGAGTCCGAGCTCTCCTCGATCTGCGACGGGATCCTCAAGCTTCTCGACTCCAAGCTCATCCCGTCTGCCGCCTCTGGCGACTCCAAGGTGTTTTATCTCAAGATGAAGGGCGATTATCATAGGTACCTTTTTTTTCGGATCATTTTTTTTCCGAAGAAGTTACATTACCCTGATCCTTTATAATGTGCATTTACAATGTCTCCAATTGTAAAAAAATCCACTTATAACAGGCTAACCATGTAAATTTATCTCAAGATGAAGGGCGGTTATCATATCTTTTTGGATCATTTTTCCGAAGGAGTTTCATTACCCTAATCCTTTATAATGTGCATTTACAATATCTCCAATTGTTAAAAATTCAGTCATAACAGGCTAATCATGTAAATGTACGTACAAAAAGCAAAAAAAAAAGAAGAGTGCTCCCTTTTTTCCCCATATTTTACAAGAAGTTGCATTACCCTAATCTCAACGTACAATCTAAATCCCTTAACGAGGATCTATTGGATGACAAGTCTGGTGCCAGCAGCCACGGTAATTCCAGCTCCTATAGCGTACATATATTCAACTTGTTGCTGTTAAAAAGCTCGTAGTTGGATTTTGGGTTGGGTTGATCGGTACGCCTCTACCCATTTTCGGGTGGTGTTGGCGTATACATCTTTCAATTAACTAAACGACTCTCGGCAATGGATATCTCGGCTCTTGCATTGATGAAAAGCATAGCAAAATGCGATACTTGGAACCTATTAACAAGAGTATCAATGTTCTCTTTAACTCACAACCTCACTACAATTAAGTATAACCACACAACCGTTGGGCCAACTGTCCCGGTTTTTATCATTATTGTAGGTACTTGGCGGAGTTTAAGTCTGGGGCTGAGAGGAAGGAAGCTGCGGAGAATACGCTCAATGGATATAAGGCTGCTCAGGTTTGTGGATATATACCATGTGAAATTTGTGACTGTTGTTATGAAATGTGGAGGCGGATGTTACTGTTCATTGAGCTATGCGTGGAACCCTACGTAATGGTACTTAGGGTGTAATTGGGTCTATATGAACAGAACCATCCTCTGTCACATGTTGGTGTGATTCGCTATGATTTGCTGAGTTATTTGTTTTCAAAAACCGATGCGAATTTTGTAGTTGGTGTTCCACAAGTGCTGTTACAATGAATGGGCATTCTATCGGTTGAATCCTTGTATCGATGTCGAGCTCTAGGCCTCAATTTCAGCTTTGCGTAAAGCCCCGAAAATGGTGTTGCCAGATGAATTGGTGTTCTATCGTTTGAATTATGGTTTTGCTAGATGTTTAATGTTGAAATTTGGATTTAGTTTTCTTCTATCAAGGTTTACATTCATGTATCAATTTTGGGTATGATTCTTAGTACTTTGTCGATGTTACATCGGTTACTATCTTTGAGTCAAAATTGAAAGTATTGATTTTATAATTGTTATATTGGCGTTTGCAGTGAGATATGTTGGAATATATTGTCCTTGTCAGTGCTGTATTTGAATGTCATCACTTTTAAATAGCAAATGAAATTAGATTGGTACAAACAGGGAATCCCTTTTCTTTTTTTTTTCAACATTCTTGTTTTTAAATAACTGTAATGCCCTGTTGACATCCATTATAATACTTTCAATTTCAATATTCATATGCAGGATATTGCCAATGCCGAGTTGGCTCCAACCCATCCAATTCGGCTCGGATTGGCTCTTAACTTCTCTGTGTTTTACTATGAAATTCTGAATTCACCAGATCGAGCATGCAGTCTCGCAAAACAGGTGAAGGGACATCTTAATCTCTAATTTTGACTTCCACTTCATGTTTGTTGTTAGAGGTATTGGCAGAAAGCATCATCCTATCTCAAAAAATGCATAACAAATTATTTTGATATTGATGATGCCAAGGACGGGACAATGATGCTGCTTTGCTGTTGCATATTTGACCTGAATGATTATTGTAGCCTTTCTGTTATTATTTAAAACGATGGGTATGATGCAAATGCCTACCAGATACAGGTGGCATGTGGGCCTGCCTTCAAAAGTTTTGGAGATGTCTAGATCTGGCCTTTGCAACTAATGAGATATTACAAACAGAAAATATATGGGTGAAGGCTGTAACTCTGGTTGTATCTGAGGCTTTAAGGAACTGGAAATTTAATGAACAAAAATAGTGAGTGAATTATAATCTTGACATCCTTTTGCACAGGTGTAAGAGGCAGGCTCTTTAGATGCACAGTGTGGTGCCTCTTGACATTCTTACCCTTGTGGAATAGGATGGTATTCTTTATAAGTTATTAGAGACTAATATTGCTGTAATTGCTATTTGGTTTGTATCAGGCTTTTGATGAAGCCATCGCAGAGCTGGATACACTCGGAGAGGATTCGTACAAGGACAGCACCTTGATAATGCAACTTCTTCGTGATAATCTGACTTTGTGGACCTCAGACATGCAGGTTTCTATCCACTCTTTTTCTGATTGTTTTTGTACCTTTCAATTTTCACACTGTGTATTGTATTCTTTCAATAACAAATGGTTAACCCATTTATAGGAGGATGGAGGAGATGAGATCAAAGAAGCACCCAAGCGTGACGACGAGCAGCATTAGTGGTCTCATTTGTTTCCGTTTTAGCATGTCTCTTCTCCTAAGTATGTTTTTGACTGGAGAAGTTGCCTATCTATTCCCCTACGAGTCTCTAGGATTTGATGCCCTGATTTATGAGTACCTAATTTTTTAGTTCACCTTTTTCATTTTCAAGAATCTTGTTGTTTGGTCTTTGGATTATGAAGTTTTACGTTTCTGGTTAATGGGGTGTGGCTTATTTTGATTGCTGCCAACATCTTATCTTGGGGTGGAATTAATGCCTCCACAAGAACCATGTTTCCTCCCTTGCTTTGATATTGAGGATATTTCTTGAATCAAACTCGGCATTTGTTTGTATCTCTTTTGTTACATGCATAGTTTCTTCTTGTTTGCTCATGATTCATCTTGTTTGAGTTGCTGTGGGATAGTACTTGAGCATTTCGAGTAAATTAGCCTTCGGCATTTGTTCTGGAAGATGGATTTTATCTGGATTTTCTGTGTTCAGAAGCCCTAGTCAAGGATGAAGTTTACATTTTCGTTTTTGCTATTGTTGAACATTGGATTCTCAATTCTGTTGAAGATCGAAGGCTGAGGTGCTGAGGTTTTCTTGAACGATATCAAAGTCTATTGCTGTAGACAATTCTTGACTGATTAGCTTCTTTAACAAGTGTTTCGGGAGGAATTTTCTTCTAAATGGACGAAAACATTTTTTTTAAGCGACATTAACTTTTGGAAAGCGCAAATAGAAGGGTTTCTGCAATGGTAATGTACATTATAAGTGGTTCTTGACACAAATGGGTAGGTCAAGTTGGAGTGCATCATCAAATCATTCTTGGATCATTGGATGTTTGTTCGCTCATTAGTTTAAAAGAGTTGCAAGATTAATTCATTCTTGGATCATAAAAGAAGAATGTGTTTTGAAAAGATCCGGCACGAGCCCGAGAGTCAACTGCAAGCTAGCTTTGATCTGTTCACTTTGGGTGTAGACCATGGAGCAGCTTTCGGGTCACAATTTGATTACTTTATCCAACCCGGTCCAATACGACATCAGTACGTACTACGCAACTACGCATACGTATGAGAAGTACTCGTGCGTATCGTATGCATATACCCTATTCCCGCCCCGCCCCGCCCAAACTCTCTCTCTCTCTCTCTCTCTCTCTCTGCACATTGCGAGGAAAAATGGCCGACGTCAGTCCAGTGCGTGCGGTGCACAAGAAAGACATGGCGAATTATCTGATAAAGCACCACTTCGATCAGCTTCGTTCCATCAGTCTCTCCCCTGACTCTGGCCTCCATTACCCTCTCTACATCGAGTATTTCCTCCCTCTCTCTCTCTCTCTCTCTCTCTGTATCGCAGCATGTAACACGTATTTTTGGCCCTAGCTCTCTCTGCATTCTCCTCTCTCTAAACGCACTCGCTGTCACTTTCTCAGTTTTGCAGAGTTTTTCGATTACCATCCCACGCTTGCGAAGGTCATTTTCTTCAAACCAATTGAATACTTACACCTGTTCGACGAATCAGCTACCTTCGCTCAGGAGGTATTCCTGTTTTTATATTTACATTCTATAACTCCGTAAAGTGGCGGCTCCAGAAGTAAATATTCCCTTAATCCCAAAAAAATTAGCCGATATCACGAAATGACGTTAATTTTTGAATGAGAAAATAGAGTTCTTCGTGCATAGTATTTAAAATTTCGATAAGTTCTTTAATTTGGTGTCTAGAAATTTAAAATATTATGCACGGTAAAATTATATATTTTGATCCGAAGATAATACGTCTTTTCGTGATGGACTAACTTTTTTGGGACAGAGGGACGGACTATTGTCTTATGGGTTCAAAAAGTTCTCCGACAAGTTATATTTCGTTTCACGTTAAACGAATTTTTTATGACGTAGGAACCAACCCATGGCAGAGCCACATTGGACCCACCAATGCAATGTAAACCTAGGTGTTTGACAAATTTATACCACCTCAATTCCTACTTAACCTATCAGTAAATCTTAAGATGGTCAATTTTTCTTGATTCTTTCTCCAAAAAAGACAGTAAATTTTGTTAATTTCTTTTTAGAAGAAAGCCAAACATGCCTTAATTTTTGCACACTAGAATGGGGTCAGTGTCAGTTTTTCATGAGTTCATATTTTGGACAATTTAGTTTATGACACAGTAATAGTATTAGAGTTTTTTCCCATGGGGTCACATGATACCAATGGCTATTGGTTGCCGTTGTCTCTTTCTTGGTATGGGTAGAGGATTGTTGTTGAGTTGGTTTTAAGTCGATTTTGGTTTGTGTTTGTGGGAATTCAGAAAGTCATAGATTCAGGTTCAAAAGGTTGGAGCAATGCTATTGTGAAGAAGTTCGTGCATGTTCGGATCAATGTTTGCGGTTCTCCTCTTGAATTACAGGGTTAGTTTGTTTCTGTATATCTGTTTTTGGACATAGATTTCAGCTTTTAGCGAAATTGTTTTGTTGGAATTTTGGTTATTTTTAGAAACTTTTCCAAGCATTGGGCGAATTAGAGTGAAGCATCGTGGGAAACTTATCACTCTCAAAGGAACTGTCATACGGTCTGGAGCAATCAAGATGATCAAAGGGGAAGTGGAATTTGAGTGCCGGAAATGCAAAATCAGGTGGTGATTGTGTGCAGATTTGCTGCATTGTGCTTTGGTTCAAAATAGTTTTTCAGCATTATATAAGTACATCAATTATTAGGACAATTATGAGGTACTTTCACCGTTTCACTAACTACAGTTTTAAGATCAGATTTTAGTTCAAGCAAAATTATGAACAATTGTCTAGTGGCTCGTAGTTTTGGTTCAAGATGCTATAGTGTTCACAAAGACTAGCATGATTTGACCTTCCAACAGCGAAATGATGGTCGCATTGATTATGATACTGAGAATAGAACTCCATATCCTGCATATTACATCTTTCTCTGTGGATTTATCTTTAACTCGACTGTTCATCTCAGTGATAGTATTCTTGCTACTCGTAGAAATTCTGTTATTTGATGTTCTTGGCTAAAGCTCATATTCTGCACACTGGTTTTGCTACTCATTTTGTTTTGCTAATCTTGTATTCGCAAACAATCATCTGATGTAGCAAGAAACCCCTCAAGCCAAATGAAGCATAATAGCATGCGAGGTTTTTTGGTTGGTGCTTTCAATGGTAAATTTCCCTAGACAAAAATTGGTATTCAAACAGTTGCACAAGCTGAAGACCGTTGACCATGTCAACAGCAGGCAGCAGCAATGTCGGTATGGGATCAATGATACACAAGACAATTGTGTTTTGTTTGCTGCGTCTGTTGGATGGATAGGCTTATACACTAGGGGCCTGTTTGTTTGAATGGACTAATAATCTCATAGGACATGTAATCCCATCAGATGAACAGAGATGGGATTCGTAGTTCCACAACTCCCATGATAGTTCATATATCAATCATTGTGGGATTATATATCCAATAGGTATTAATCTGTACCAAAGGAATTTTAACAAACCCCATTCTGCAGTCTACCTAGATTTATAGTCTGGTCAAACAAATATGTGACGCCCCGTAGTTAGGGAAAAGACCCGAGTTGAGGCCGTGGTGACCCTAGGGCTTGATGGGAGAGGACCCAGGTAAAGTTGTGATGACCCTAGTCACCAGTCCCACATCGCTTGGTGAAGTGTAAGTTGTGAGCTGTAAGTAATAGATTATGACCCTACCTTGTACAAAGCCTTTTAAAGCCGTGATGGCGTCAAAGCTCATTGGAACTTCATAGTTAAGCGCACTCATCCTGGAGTAGTCCTGGGATGGGTGACCTACATGGAAGTCCATGGAGCTTGGGCGGCCAGAGTGGACAATATTGTATAAGGCAGGAGCGGGTCATTACAAAACAAGCCCTATGGGCTGGCATCTTAGATGCTCAATCTAACCTTAACTACCGGGTTCAACAAACCTATAGTAGAATGCTCATATGTAAGTTATTGGTAATAGGAACCACTAATTAAATGTGAATTACTCCCAACTTCATCTTCTTTCTGAATCAAGATCTGGTAGTTGTTGATCATCCTTTCTGCCTTTAGATGAACACAAGTGTTATCCTTTGAGAATATTTCTGAATATACCACAGATACGATGGTCTATGATAGTTGGTGTTTCACAATCACAACTAATTGTGTTAAAGTTGACAATGCGTGAGCACAGGTTTACAGTTTATCCTGATTTGGAAACAAGAAATATGCCGACAAAGCCATCAGTTTGCCCATCCCAGGTATACTCTTTACTCTTTTTGTGAAAACATATATTCTTCTTTCTTTTTCCGACTACTTGATGTTTCTAGGAGGATGTGTGCAATTAGGTGGCAAGAAATTGGCAAATAAACCATGCCAGGTGTTACATACAAACCATGTGTTGCTTATGAAATAAGAAGACCATCGTTTTCTTTTTTCAGAATGACCTTTGCTTCTTTATCATGAAATTATTTTTACGCATGTATTTCTTAGTTTCTTGGCTTTTTTTGGCAGACTCAACAGGGCTGGATTCAGACTTGTAAATATGACATTTGAACTTTTAGCTAAACTTTGCTTTTCAGACATGGTTTCAAAGTTTCTTGTGTTTTTCCTAACAGTGTCTTGCTCTTGGAAGCATTTATTGGGAAATTTTGTGTATGAAGTTCTGTCTTGATTTGCTATTCACCGTGGATAATGACTAAATTCATGTTTTTCCACAACAGGGTGATGAAATTTGTGGAGGCACCAGTTTCCTACCTGTAGATGGCCCCGTGTGCCATGATTATCAGGAAATTAAGATCCAAGAAAGTACACAAGTGTTGGGTGTTGGGGCAATCCCTCGTTCGATTCCCGTCATTTTGAGTGATGATCTTGTTGACATTGTCAAGGCTGGAGGTAACACGTTATACAAAGCTCATATTTGATTTCCTAGACAGGCTTGGTTATACCGGTATATAATAAAGGCATTCATTGTGAGATCTTTAGCTATTGCAAAAACCTATTCTTCAGGTCTTTATTTACCATGAAAGGAACAAGTGTTAGCCCGCCTCACAAGCTCTTGAACCATATATGTTACTGTACTCATTCAGACATCAAGTTGTACATAGGATACCCACTTACGAGGTAGTGTATCCAGCAGTTTAGTTGAATGATATGTCATAGGAAGACGAGAGGGTCTTGACCCACAAGTTCTTTCTTTACTGCAGCTTAGGCATGTCATCTTGAGTTGCGTGGAAGATGAGGTTGTGTTTGGAAATGTACCAACTGGGAAAAGTTCCTATCTTAATTATTCCACGGACTGTCTTTAGATTTCATGCTAACTAACTAATTACATGTAGTGTGTAGGAAAGAATTATGCCTTTGTTCTTACAATAATGGTGAAGAAGCCTTTGAAATTTGGACACAACTTAGTTTATTCTATGAGCCTCCTAATTACATGTGGTGTGTAGGAAAGATTTTTGCCTTTGTTCTTACTATAATGGTGAAACCTTTGAAATTTGGACACAACTTAGTTTATCCTATGTTGCCTCCTGCCTCTTGGGCTATTAATGTTCTCTCTACGATGTACAAATAGATAGAATTGTTCGCGTTATTAGCTTAGAATTTGAGACAAATAGTACATTAGTTTGAAAAAAGATTAAGATAACATATTTGTATATGAAGGAAAAAAATGTTGCAAGGAATAAAACATACAGCCGAAACGATGTTTTACATGAACTCTTCAAAATGACCAATTACCCATGTCAAATACTTATTTTACGTCCAACAGTTGTTATATAGTTGTATTTAACATTCTCCTACGTGTATATTCAATTGCACTGTTGATATAAAATGATTTTTTTATCGGAATTGCTACAAAATGATTGAAATGCCCATTTTCATACTTTTATAGACGACACGTGTTATCGCAGAAAGTAGACTAGCATACAAAAATATTGACTCCTTTTTGCTGAGTCCGCATACCCTTCAAATTGAGTTTTGACGGGTCCAAAACTTTGAAGCCTACAAATGCTCCTGCACCTACTACGTACCACGAGTCCATCGAAAAGGAGATTTGGTTCAGGGATTGACATGAAGGGATCAAATTAATGGTTGTTTGTGGCAACTCAAAAAGATATAAGCAGTCTGAGTTTCTTATGGTCCAATGAGCATGATCATGAACACCTAAATTTTTTTATAATGGGGATGCAATTTGTTGGCTGACCTGCACAGAGTGCGTCAAGTGGAGTTAGAATACAAGAACATTTAAGCATTAGATGATGAGACATGATGTGTAAAGGACTGCTATGGAATAGAATGTCCTTACCCCTTGTTCTGCACCTGGCAGGTGAGAAGTTAATGCAACATCAAGAGTTCAAGACAATAATCTTCTGTCCACTTCCTGTATTCTAATTATGGGGTCTTAGCACAAGTTTTGCAGTTTAAATCCATTCTCAGAAAAATAAAGAGAGTATTGTGATGTCTCCAGCACCTTCACAAAGTAAAGAACTGTAACCTTAATATGAAGTTGTGTGGTATAGTGATAGCTGATAAATTTTATGGTTTTTTGCCATTTGCATCATGCTCCTGCTATGTATTTTGTCAAACTTTGTGCTCTCCAAGCTGAGAATGATGCTTTTGAGTTGTATTCAGATGATGTTATTGTTACTGGGGTTTTGACTGCCAAATGGTCTTCGGATTTGAAGGATGTGCGTTGTGACCTTGATCCTGTATTAATTGCTAACCATGTGAGGTAATCAGAGTGCTTTCTTCGTTATGATATTGAATACCGTTTGATTACTATTACACTTGGGCAACATGAGGAAGCATTTTAAAAGCAATGATGAGAGAGCTTCTGCCATTCTGCACTTGATCGTTGGTGTTAATATGGCACTGTTGAAGTGGGGATGTTAGTTAAATTTCTCTTGGTGGTATGCATTATATTCATGATACAGTTACGGCATATATTTGTTTTCTGTAGCTGAATTTGCAAATAGCTCTATATAGTTACATAATGAGGTAAAAGAAAATTTGTGTCTGATTTCCAAAGTTAAGATGACTTCCTTAACGCTTTATTTAATGAATCGTGACCTTGTGCTTACAAGTTTCTGTTAAACTACTCAAAATAGGACTCCAATGATATTATTTGCATACTTTTGTTCCTGACACTTCCATGGCCAATTTAAAGAAGTAAAGTGCAAGTGTGGAATGAAGCTTTAACCTTTATGTACTTCCACTAACCAATATTGGGGTCTATATTGCAAATTTGCAAACACTTGTCTGGATTTCAAAACCTTGGGTGAGGTCATATTCAACTTTTTTGTCGCTGTTAACTAGTGGATGCGCAATTATCTTGCTCATTTGACAAATACTTTCTGTTTTGATCCTTTACTCCTTTTCCATACGGATGCGCAGTCCTCAGAAGTTTGAAGCATAGTTTTGGTGCTTTTTTGCCCTTATGCAAGGTTATTCAGTGAATGTAGTCATGTGTCTATAATGATAAACAGGTTGAGACATAAGTAGATTTTCTCTTTCCCATAAAATTATTTTGATGACTGTTCTCCTTTTCAGGAGAGTTAATGAGCTAAAGTCAGACATTGATATTCCAGATGATATTCTTATGACGTTCGAGCAATTCTGGTTGGATTTCAAAGATAAACCTTTGAAAGGTACAATTGTCTTATTTAATCATTAAAGTCCATTTGCTTCAACACCGCACAAGGTTCTTGTTTATATCCCGTTTTCACTTTTGTAGTTTTTCCTTCAAAGATTTCAATACTATTACAGGAAGGAATGCCATTCTGCGAGCTATATGCCCACAAATTTTTGGTCTCTTCACTGTAAAGCTTGCAGGTAACCTATCATTCCATAAATAATTTGTTTTGTATTTAACTTCCAAGGTTAACACTGCATTGCGTACTTCAGCTTGGATTTAGAAGTTCAAGGAAATTATTAATGTTATTCCTTCAATCTAGTGGCATTAACACTTATTGGAGGTGTCCAACATGTTGATGCTTTTGGGACGAAAGTTCGGGGAGAGTCTCATTTCCTTCTGGTTGGCGATCCAGGTGACCTTCAATTGTCCCATGTAACCCGTATGTAGAACTTACTGGCGTTATTCTATGTGTTTTCTTTTGCATAAATTTTTGCTATACAGAAGCACAGAAGCAACTATGGTTGATCATATTAACTACTCCGCCCCACCTATGGTCTTCCTTGGGGAAGTTTATCTTTTCTAAAGTACTGTAAAACTATGTCCACCTTTTGGCTACGGAACATAAATAGTTAAATTTGATGGCTGACTTGAGCAAAGGCTGTTTTCTGTTCTCAGACATCTAAAGGAAAACAAGCAGATCCACATTACATCATTACAGTATGTGCATGTATATTCCTGATTTCAACTCCACACAAGATTGACTTTACCTTTTTGGAATGTGCGCTTGAATGAATGACTGTATAGTTTTCTGCTCCATTATCTGGTTGCAGAGGTTGTCTCAGGTACAACCTGCATCTGTTTAAAGAAAACTGATCCATTGACATTTCTCTCTAATTCTCTTACTCTATAAGGTACTGGAAAGTCTCAGTTCTTGAAGTTTGCTGCTAAATTGAGCAACAGATCAGTTATTACTACTGGGTTGGGAAGCACTAGTGCTGGATTGACAGTTACTGCAGTCAAGGATGGTGGTATGTGCTTTCACCTTCTGGCTTAATATTTATTCTGAACTATAATATACCTACCTACGTATCTGTTGAGTGTTGATGTACTTGTCTCCCCATTATGTTTTCTTGGTCATTGTTCTTTTAGCATGTCAGACGCATTTACAGTTGCCATCTCTCCAGTTCTTACTTCTCCTCTTTCTCCTGTGTTTTATAAAATTCCATTTTTAACTTGGTGCTATGCTAATATGGACTTAGGAAACAGTAGCAGAGTGCTTTAGAGGACTCTGTCAAGTGTCAACCTAGTTGTCTACTAATCTCAGCTGTAAGACAAATAGGATGATTGTGTTGACTAATGTCAGCCTCCTGCTGGCAGAACTGTGGTAGTTGTCCATAAATTTTGAACATTTAGTAGAAGTTATCTAAAAGCTTAGCGCAGTCGTGCAGAAGACTTCAAAATTTTGTCCTCCCCAAACTCATAAAGGTTTATTGCTTGATCCCACGAAGGGCATTTGACATGAAAGAACTGTCAGTAAGATTTTCAATAGTCCATGTCAGATTTCAGAAATAGTGGCAGGTAGTCTTTCTTGCTCCGGCATTGACTGAATATGTTTGTTGCTGAAATACATTGTCATTCTTATTGATGGAGCTGTGGCTAAATGATTTTACCAAGGGGTGGCTTTGGAGTTTGGAATGTGAGACTCCTTATCACCTCTCATATTGCAGAAGTCCCACCAGACTACAATATCCTTCTTGTACTTCGTATTATCTATTATTGTGGTTTGATGGCTCTGGAATGTGAGATTCCTTATCACCTCTGGAATGTGAGATTCCTTATCACCTCTCATATTGAAGAAGCCCCACCAGAATACAATCTCCTTCTTTTACTTCAGATTTCTTGGCATCACAAAACAAATGGCGTGTGTTTGTAAAATTCTTTTGAGTTCCCCGAGAAGTTTTCTTTGGACCTGCTTTTCACGTAACAGATATGGAAAGTTCAGCTCCTTAGAATATTCTAAAATCACTTAGTATGAAAAACTAATCAAGATGATTACTAGATGCATTTATTGAATTTTCAGGGGAGTGGATGTTGGAAGCTGGGGCCCTTGTTTTAGCAGATGGTGGTCTTTGTTGTATAGATGAATTTGACAGGTACTACTTTTGAGACAGGCATTATACTCCTTTCTTCACTCTAATCAACGCTCACAAGAAACCAACTTATCTTGAGTGTTCTCGTGCCTTGGTAAGAGGTACTCCACTTCTGCAGTCTATTTTGTTTTGAGATTTCTATTTTAGTAGGAAACTGGTGTATGCCACAAGGTGATTATTTGAGCTTCGCCCCCTGGTTATTTAAGAACTTAGAGACGATAAGATAACTAGTATATGAAAAAAGGATCCTTAATCATAGTATTTAACAAGTCTAGACATTCTCTATGTTGTAGATATTGAAAATATATTCCATATTCCAGCATCAATTCTTGAGTTTTTCTCTCTCTTTGTTTATTCAGTTACGGCTCCCCAATTTCCATTGGGATCATGGGTTCCATACGTATCACAATAGCTTATTTGGACGAAAGTGGGATATAGCATATCGAGCTCCCTAAAGTAAAATGGAAAGTTTTATCATAACATTAACTCGTGAGAAACCTCAATAAACTCCAATTGTGCTTGGTTCAATAAGGCATGGAGCTTTTTTTTAGCTTAAAGTTGCTGTATACTTTTATAATCCTTTTGAGCTCATGTATGGTATACTTTTCACTAGGGAAAATATTATTTAATTGTTAATAAGCTAGTATCTATCATTCCTTGCGAAACATTTATTTGAGAAACTATTCTACAATCAGTGATAGAGTGCTTCTTGGAAAACCCTTCTTATCAGCGACAGGAAAGACATGTTAAGGTATTTAATTGGACCTGAAATAACTCCTGTTTGACAGCATGAGAGAACATGACAGAGCAACAATACATGAAGCGATGGAGCAACAGACGATAAGTGTTGCCAAGGTAGGTTAATTTATTACTCCCTCTGTCTCTTTTTAAGTGTCCCCTACGGTTCTGCGTGCCATTTTCAGTGGCTTATATCTCAGCGTATATTTTGTTTTATGTTTTTAAAATCATTGTCTTATAGAAATAATTAAGATCTATCAAGCAAGATCCTAATTGCATATTTTTAGTAATATAGATCGATAGATATAGGCAATTGAAAATGGCACGTAGAATCGTAGTGGACATTTAAAAATGGATGGAGGGAGTACATTGTAACTAACTGGAAAAAATTCCTGATATTTGTAACTAGAATTACATGTGAATGCCCTGTGCAGTCTCCAATCTCCATAGTTTGATAGAAATTTTTATTGCCTTTACTGTAAAAGATGAGTCGTCCAAGGAAACACCAAGTTGCCCCTACATATCCCACATTCCAAGTACCAATGCTTTATATCCAATCAGTATAATTCACAAGCTCAAACAAAATTAGACGAAAGCTTCATCCAATTTACTTCATGATGCTATCTAATAGTTGTTAATTGGAAGTTGAACATTTGATTTCTTCTGTTAAATTTCTAGTTGAATAAGAAGATCTTTGACTCTGGTGGAATCATGATTCCTGAATGTTCTGCAATTTTTTTCAGGCTGGTCTTGTAACAACTCTCAGTACTAAGACAATTGTCTTTGGTGCAACAAATCCCAAAGGACATTATGATCCTAGTCAACGTATCTTTGTGAGCACTTTTGTTGGATGTTTTTATTTACCTCTACTAACAACTGTTTAACTGATTGATTACATGGGTTATTGTTCACCTACGAAATGTCCACGTATTTTTTAGCAACGCCGAAGATGTCTGGGGGTCTCAAATTCAAGCTACAGTGTCAGTCTTTTAGCTTATTGTTATGGTTAATCTTTTTGTTCATACTTAACACAAGCTAGCTCTGTCGGTCAACACGGCACTCTCTGGACCCTTGCTTAGCAGATTTGATATAGTCCTAGTCCTACTGGATACCAAGAACCCGGAGTGGGATGCAGTGGTTTCGTCTCACATACTTGGCCAGGTGATGTTGAATGGCTTTAATGAAAGCATCGGAATAGGTCGAAGTAGTGTTGATTTTTGAATAATCAGCAGGCTGAACCAGAGAAAGGAAAGCATGATGAGGATTTAGCAAATGTCTGGCCACTTCCAATGCTTAGAAGGTGAACATTTTTAAAGCATATGCATCTATAGTGATACCATTTGGCCCAGTGAGTAAACACAGACCAGCATATGATTTTGCCTCTACATAAAACAAAAGCAAATTCTTCAGACTCTTGATCAGCTAGCAATACACTCTCTAACGAGGAAACGGTTTTAATTGCATGCCCCTTTGTTAATAGAAGAATATGTCGAGGTTATTATTGAACTCCTGATTACGAGAAAAGATATTTTGGTCGGCTACATGAATCCTATTTTTCCATTGAGCTCTGTCCAAGGCTACTTGTTCACTTAGATTTAGTAAGGCCAAATCCTTTTGTAACATTGCATCCAAAGTCAGTATAGGTCTTCCTCTTCCCCTATCCCTACTATCCACTACTATCATGTCACTCTTCTTGACATTTGTCTGTATTTGTTCATCTATGAAATTAAAACTATATAGCAACTGAATTTATGTTTATCAAAATGAGTTAGTTTCAACAAAACAGTGTCAGATTACATTCTGATTTCTGAGGACTTCTTGCAGGTATATTTATTTTGTCAAAAGATACTTCAAGCCGGTTCTCACAAAGGAAGCTGAAAAAGTCATTTCGAGCTATTATCAATTGCAACGACGATCTGCGACTCAAAATGCAGGTTTCCCAAAGACAACCACCATTTTACACTTCCTGAACATCACCTCGTTTCCTTAAATCATGCATTGTACTGCAGCTAGGACAACTGTGCGCATGCTGGAAAGTTTAATAAGACTTGCTCAAGGTACATTTTTTTTCCATCTATAACATCCATAGAGCATAGACTTCCTACTTTCACCCCCAAGTAATTTTTTATTTTTTTTTATCAGACCCCCTAGTATTATATCTGCTAATGTTTTGTGCTTTCAGCACATGCAAGACTAATGTTCAGAAATGAGGTCATACTATTGGATGCCGTAACTGCTATTCTATGCATTGAATCATCGATGACTACCTCAGCAATAGTGGACAGCGTTGGGAATGCATTGCATTCCAACTTCACTGAAAACCCTGACCAAGAATGTATCCTTTTGGTTTGGGTCTCGGGTGGCTTCTTGCCGGTGTGCCGTTGATCCATTTAATCTTTGTAATCCTTTTCAAAGATTAATAAATCTATTTTGCTGCCGTTCAAAAATAAATAAATCTATTTTGCTGTCGTTGATCCATTTAACCTTTGTAATCATTTTCAAAGATTAATAAATCTATTTTGCTGCCGTTCAAAAAAAATAAATCTATTTTGCTGATTAAAAAAAAAATACATTTGTATCAACCCACACTCCCCCAAACGATCATTATCTTATTTTCCACGTAGTTTGTCATACAACATATAGTGTTTGGGCTCATTCAAAATCTCAATAGTTGTACTTTCGTTTGTCAAAGTTTTAAAAGTTTTTGACCTGAGTCTGCCAACTATTGTGACCTGGAGGTGGGTTCGAGTCTCTGAAACAACCTCTCTGCTTGCAGGGGTAAGGCTGCGTACATCAACCCTTCTCCAGACCCTGCAATGGCAGGAGCCTCGCGCGCTGGGTTTGCCCTTCATCTGAGTCTGCCAACTCTCAATAATTTGGCCTTTGGCCCCCCACTTTGTGATATTTCTGCATCTGGCACTACATGAGGCCCTCATGATGAGGCACATGTATGTGTAGTATGTACGTTTGCCAAATATGGATATAAAACGTTAAAGTTGTCTCATAATTCATTTTAATTGATTTATCATGCACTCCTGCAAATAATATTAGGCTTCTAATTAGTGAAAAAGTTTCATATAACACATGGGGGTTCCAAAGCTTTGATTATTTCCCAAAAGTGGTATTCAATATTCATCGTAGTTATGTGCAGCATATGTTTTGCCGTTTGAAATTATGGGGTTACGTAATCTCAAGATGGTTTGATAGATGGATATTGATGACTACTGCACAAGTAATTAAGAGTCATTTTCCAAGGATCATGTTTCATCTCCATGAACTGATATTCTCTTGTTCTCCCCAGAAATACGAGTTCTTTAACTGTCTTTCCTAGATTCTAAACA
Organism: Rhododendron ovatum; assembly: GCA_019656835.1. Taxonomy (NCBI): domain Eukaryota; kingdom Viridiplantae; phylum Streptophyta; class Magnoliopsida; order Ericales; family Ericaceae; genus Rhododendron; species Rhododendron ovatum. The sequence goes on along the minus strand of CM033802.1, from coordinate 9,767,351 downwards.
GGAAAGGCTGATCATTGAGAAGCTAAGCTGTATTGACGATTTCCCGGACATAGAAAATCTTGCAGGATCTTTAAGAGGATGAGATTATACAGAAAGCAAGGGGTATCCTGCTTAATGTAGAAAAGTTGATTTCAAGCTGCTGCTCAAGACCATGGGAAATTGTTTGTCCAAATTTCTATTGGAAGAACCTCATGTGTTGCCTTGAAGAGGTAATATCTTAGACTCTTAGCACTTAACAATCTTATTGTGTTGAAGTGCTAGTAAATGTCTTCGAACTACTATTTATTATAGTTTGGATAGTATACCCATTATTATGGTTTTCATCACTGTGTTTGGTTCAACTTTTTCAACTTTTATTTCAGAGAGTTATAAAAACACAGACCCATAAAGATGACATCATTCCACATTGGACCCATACACCCACCCAACTCATTTGTTTCTTGTTCTCGGGCCAGGCCCCTTACCTCAGAGTACTACTCCTCTCTCTCTATCTCTCTTTGTGCAGAGCTTCCAAAGGGAAGGGGGACCATCTTTTTTCACGGTGATCAAAACCTATTTTAGAGTATTAGCAAAGGCCCGGAACTTTCACACTTAAAATCATGGTCTTTCTATATTTATTTTTGGTGAATCCTTCAACCGATTGAGAAGGCTTGGTCCGGACTTCATAATTGATACCAACAACTGAAATCCGAAATAATTTACGATTTCACTTGCACTGTGCACTATACGAAATTAGAAATCAGCAAATCTTTCACTTGCATTGTGCGCTATACAATTTCAAATTCCACAATCTCTCCAGCAACAATCTTTTGGGTTTCGAGATGAATAAATGAGAGATTTGTTGAGTTGGAGAAGATGACGAACGAACAGAGATTCAACTATCCAGATCTGGTTTTGAACGTCTTCCGTATCTGGTTTCGAACAAACTTGAGGTCGGCGGCAAGAAGCAAATCACAAGTCAGATTGGATCGAGGAATAGATATGGCTTTTTCCTTTTCCCCTTCTTTTTTCCTGAGTCGTTTCGTTTCCTTTAGAAGCTTTGCACACACAGAGAGAGAGAGAGAGAGAGAGAGAGAGATGCACAAACTCTTTTTTCCTTCTGAGAGAGGGACCCATTCATCTTTGAGATAAGGCATCCAATCACATGTTTTTACATTTTAACTCAAAAATTTCACTCTAAAATTGTTAACCAAACACAGTGCATACCTTTTGTTGTTTAGATTGCCCACATGTAGGTTTTGGCCATTGTATTACGGTGAAATCCTCTTGAGTTCTATTTATTTGGCCCTGGATTGAAATCTCCACGGATAATATACCCATACAATATCGTTTAGAAACTCAATACGTTACGTGATTCTTCATTATACTTCAGTGAATAAACTCTGAAGTATAGTACAGTAGTACTTCTTTCTTTTTTTTTGTACATTTTCAGAAAAGTTTTTTTCAACACCAAGCGTTGATATTTAAAAATCTATATATTTCAATGTGGTAGACTGAAATGATTTCCATCTTTTCTCGGTAAATAATTATTCCTATCTCAAATCGTAGACATAAATAACATCTACCCAAACAGTAATATCGTATACATTCAAACTTGTACGCAGACTACTGATTGTATGATCATGAGATTCACAATAATCATGGTTCACTTTCCCTTGCTAGTATAGGCAGTTTTCAGATCTTAGACTTGCTTAGATAGTCCAAGGAAAAGAAGAAGAAAAATGGATTTATGAAGTTGACATTTTTCCGTTTCCTTTTGTTTTAAACTTGCCACATTTTTAAAATCCAAGCATGGAAAAGGTTAAACGTTTACGATTAAGAAATGCCCCTCTTGTACAGATCGTGTATAAATCTACTATAACTATTAGATATCCATTCTTTGCAAATTAACGAGTTTCATAGAGAGACGGATTATACAAAACCAAGTGTGGATAGTATCATTTCTAGTATATCTATGGGGTTGGCTCGGTCAAATTGGTCATGGGTAGAGAACGGAAAATTAACTCTATGAAATCGATTATCTAAGTCATTTTTTTAATGATTTTTTTTTTTTCAATTCTCTACCATAACGAAATTGAGTATCCTATTAATCCAAGATTTCATCACTTACATTTCTATATAAAAAATCGAGATCTAGTTATATAACATAGGGTCTTCCAAAAGTGGAAAAAATATTCGATCAGGAACGAAAGAATCTTTTACCTTTTTTTAACAAAATAAGAAATGGTCCATCCAACGCTGCTTATAGAAAATTAACTATGGACTTGTTCATCTCTTTCATTATTCGTTAGCGGGTAAGACATACAAATGAACATTCAAACTTCCCCAAAACTAATTATTGTATACATTCAAGCTTCTATAAAATCTTGGACTGAAGCGCATGCGCGCACACATAAGCTCATTCATCTCCTCTGAAATCATAGAACGAAAGTAAAATCTTTCCAAAAACTAATTATTGTAAACATCCAAACTTCTGTGGACAGCTGAGTGGTTGGCCACAAGATTCAAAACCATGAGATCACATCCCCCGCGTTATTATTCGTCACTCTCCAGATCTTGGATTTATGAAGATAGTTTAAGAAAAATTAATTAAGAAGCTAACCCTTTTCCTCCTCCTCCTTTCCAAACATGGAATTTGGAACAGTTCAAACGTGAAGTAGAATATTAACTAGGACTCATTCATCTCCTCTTTTCCTTATGGAAAGACGATTTGATGATCGCAACCATAATATCGCGTTAACCCCAAGCCCAAGGGTTGGCCTGGTGGGTGATGCTTGGATTTTAAGGATTTGCTCCTTCATAATGTCTTATGTTTGAAATCACTCAGCTATTATCAAATTCTTTGCCGTTAGACCGTACGAAGTAATGCCTCTAGCCTTAATTGAGTTCTCCGTAAGTAGACAATAGAATTGAATTTTAACATTAATCAAGGAGCTGATTTGAACATCTGAGTTATTAAAAAAAAATCATAAGATCACGTTCAATTGTACTATTGCTTAGTGGCTAAGAACAAAGATAAAGTAGTACTGTAGAAGATTAAACCGACCAACACCCATTTTCCAATTTACAAGCACAAACAAAATTTGGCCTTAATAAAGGTACAAATTAGTGACCGACTATGGTGGGGGGGCATAACAACCGTCAGATTACATGACTTACGGGTCAAACTTTACTTTGACACCCCAGAATGTGAATAGCATTACCACACATCTAACTGTCAATGTGTAAGCCACGTGTAGGGTGGTGATGGGTAGCGAAGACCGACCCAACTCCGGAAACAAACAAACCGCGTTTTTGTCTTATTAAGGAATGTTTCGTTTTCTTCTTCATACGTTGATCGCTTTCAGATTGTCCCCACCGTCGATTCTCAAAAGGATTCATATCCAACGGTGAACCGTACACACCGGGTAACGCGTCCTTTGAATTCCAGTACTACGTAGTCTTGTTCACGTAAACCTCTATATAAACCTCCTCGAATTCCTCTGTTTATCCTCATCAATCCCATCGTTCAACCCTCTCTCTCTCCTAACTTCATTGCAAACCTTCTCTCTCTAGAAACAAATACCTACATTCCCTTTCAGTTCTCTCTCCACTCTCTCTCCAATGGCTTACCCCGGCGTCGTGATTGTAATGCTGACGACACTCTTGATCGGAACCGCGATCGCTCAATCGCCATCCCAACCGCCGACAATGGCGCCACGGGCCGCCGCTCATCTCGCTCCGACGCCGTCGGCCGCCGCTCCCACGCCGTCGGCCGCCTCTCCCACTCCGTCTCCCGCCTCGGCGGTTCCGCCACCATCTGATGCTCCGGCACCTTCCCCGGCTTCCGTCCAGTACCCGCCGCCTCCCGCGGTCTCACCGGCGCCGGAGACGGCGACGCCCTCCCCTACGTCGTCGATCGCGACTCCTCCTGGCTCCGAAGCCCCCGCGTCCGACGCCGCCGTTGCCCCCGCGTCCGACGCCGCCGTTTCGAACAGACTCGCCCTGGGAACCTTCGCTGTTGGTTTGCTAGTCATCTCCCTGGTTGCGTAGATTTTGGTCGGAGAATTCTTTTGCATAATACTCGAAGCGGATTATAATTTCATTTTATAGCTATGTGTTCTTTATTAGTGTGAGACAAGGTCCTGTATAACTATTGAAGCGTACAGATATGATTGTTGGTGCATATGAGACTCTTTGTTTGTTTCTAATTGTTTGTGATTCTTTGCTCGTTACTAGCATTACTTTTCATTAAAAGTACGTATTTTGTATTTATTGTGTTTTCGTAGATCAAACCCATTAAAAAAATTATTAGTACTATTACTCCCTCCGTTCTATTTTGGTTGTCAATTTTTGTTAAGTTTGTGTTAATCTTTAAACCAGAAATCCTATATACACCGACCAAAATGTAGGGAAATCGTACCGACGGCCGCGCGTGGCCGTCTCCGGCCACCGGACGGCCGATCCGAGCCGTCCAAAAATTTAAAAAAAAAAAACCGAGGGGCCCCACGCGGGAATCGACGGCATCCGATGTGTGTAGGGTGTTTAGATCAAACACCCTACACACATCGGATGCCGTTGATTCTCGCGTGGGGCCTCTTGGTTTTTTTTTTAAAAATTTTTGGACGGCTCGGATCGGCCGTCCGGTGGCTGGAGACGGCCGCGCGCGGCCGTCGGTACACCGTCGGTAGGGAGCTAGTCGGTGCAAATAGCACCACTCTCTTTAAACGCTTCTATCTCTCAATTTATAGTATTTTTCATAATTTTGAAAATTTTATCACTACAAAAAAAAAGGCCATTCCCGGCATTTTAATTAATGCCGTAAAAGCCACTATCAAGAAATGCCGGAAAAATATAATTATTACCGGCATTTGTTCAAAAAAATGCCGGCAAAAGTCAAGTTTTCCGCCAAAATAAATACCGCCAAACTATTATCGGCATTTGTTGAAAAAAATGCCGGGAAAAATCAATATATAATATAAATATTTTTCATTGTGCATTGTAATCCAATATGGTGGCTAGCCTAGTTGGTAAATACACGAGCGCGCGAGGCAAAGGTTACGAGTTCGAATCTTGAGGCAAGCAAATTCTTCACAAAATTTGCTTGACACGCGGGCGCCACTTGGGTGACACATGGGCGACACGCAAGCGCCCACATGGCATTTTGTCTTATATGGTACAATTTTTTCCGGTATTTATACAAATGCCGCAAATGAGTCCATCTATTCCCGACATTTATAAAGACCTTTTCCGGCATTTGTACCATTACCAACACACTTCTAGACGGCATTTGTTATGAATGCCGATAATACTTGAAAAATGCCGGTAATAATTTTTACCGACATTTTTTGAACTTTTAGCGGCATTTATAAAATGCCGTGAAAAGCAAAATTTCTTATAGTGTATATTATAGATCTAATCGAGAACTATCATACAATATTCATATTGCATATTTTTAAAAATTTATATTAAAAGATATAAGTAAGTGATTGAAAGATGACACAAATATCTAAAAAATAAAAATAAAAAAATAAAACAGAGGGAGTATTTTTTTTCATCAGTTATTCTTTGTGTACTTTTTTTTGACAAGAACACCTCCAGATCACTTAAATCAGACATTAAGTATGTGCTACAATAGACTCCTCGAACACCCGATAATCTAAAGTTACCTTCAAATCAAAATCACCTTTCTCTCTCTTTAAATTTAAAAAAGGTCCCTCCCCCCTCAAATCTGCAAATAATATACTCCGGTGGCGCCAACACTAGAGTACTCCTTGGATCGTAGTTAGACACTAAGGCTCCGTTTGATAACGGTGATAGATTGATGAAATTTGTAAGAAAGTGGAATTGGGATTGGTAATGAGAAGGGATTGATAATTGGTATATTTGTTTAGGATGAAATTAGATGGTGGGATTATTAATATCATGTTTGTTTGAAATGAGATTAAATAGATTGATAGAAAAAATTGGTAATGATAAGGGATTGATAATGAGAAGGGATTGAGATTAGACTACGAATACCAAACCCCACGGGGCATTGCCAATACCCCTTATGGAGCTCACTGCTCATCCCAATGGAGTAATAATCCGGTTATCAAACAGGGGTTTGGAAAGCCCTTGGAATTGGTAGTCCAATCCTAAGGCATAGTTCGGTTATCAAATGAGGCCTAAAAGAGGAGGACAAGGAAAACACAGTAGATCTTAGATCTATAAATAGCAAATTTCTTTAGGGTTTCTCCCTTGGGGTTTTATAGGAAAAGTGGTCTTGAACTCCAGGTAAATCTGTGCTAGGCATGATGAGTCTTGTAATGTATCCCGTAAACTTTTGGGTAGGTGTCATCATGCATGACACTTGGTGTGCATGTGATCGAGCATGCCCGAAATGTGCCATGTGAAATTCAACTGATAGATGAGCTATCTACACGGGCCCGTCACGAACCTCCCGCCCAGCTCATGAGCTGAGCGTGCTGCCCATTCGAGGCGGACCCGGGAATTTGAAACAATAGGGTCAATAAGTTGGCTTAGGTTGGATTAATAAGGGCCTAGGTTGGATTAATAAGGGCCTAACTTTTGATACGAAATCCAAATTGTTAATTTGGAAATAACCCAAGCAGGTAGTAAACAATTTGAAAATTTGACTCAAGAATTGTATATATTTACTATCAAACTTGGGAAGAAAAAACTTTTCTAAAAGGATTGACTTGCAAATACACGACCAACTCGAAATAAAAGTTACCAACTGAAAAAGTAATCAATTTTGCCAAGCGTTTATGTAAATCACTTTCAAATTAGAGCATTCAATTGCTCATGGGCCCACGGTATTCAAATTTGTTTGCTAAAGAAGACAGAGAGAGGCGGTAGAGTAGGAGATAGATCTTGCATTTAAGAGGAAGCAAAAGCACATCTCATATTCCATTGAGCTACATTGTTTTTCCAGATCAGAGAAAAAGCGACATTTTAATGATAGGAAGTGATGTAATTTCCATTACATACGTAGAGCAACCATAAAATCTGTGGGGGCAAGAACCTTAAAATTTAACATCACGTACAAAATTTGTGGGGCAAGAACTACAGGGTATGGAATCTTATAGGACAAAATTATCTGAAACGTCCAAAACAGTACGCTTATCCGAGGAAGATTTAACCACAGTGGGGTCAGCCGTGGTGTCAAGTCTCTATGGCTTGCCGGAGTTGGGCCACTGCAGGAGGACATGTTGAAATCATGGGTTCAAATCAAACAAACAAAAACTCATGGCTGATACTGTGGCACGGGCACCATCGAACATAAAAAGCTTGACATGACACGATTCTTAAGTCTTGGGTTCACATGCTTTTGAAGGCCCATTAATATTATTGTTCTTGTTCCGAAGGCACTCAAATTGGAATCTGTCGTATCGTTCCACTAACATTTTTAAAAAATACTCTTAAATATTTATTTACAATTTTAAAAATAATATGCTAACGAACATAATTTTTCAATTTCTTTTGCATCATTTAAAAGATCTCATCGAGATCTGTTAAATAAGATCCATATTACTTATTTTTATATTTCAGTTAGCTCATTATTTTTAAATTTGAAAATTGTAAAATAAGTACTTTTTTGGCTTGGCGGAATGGAGTATATCATCTCAAAAAAATCATCCCGACACACGTCGATTATTGTATGGTCAAAATTAGAACATGATTTATTATGCTATGTAGATTTTTAATCTGAATTTGAACACATAAAACTTTGACTTTGAACATATAAAACTTTGGCTAATCTGGATTGTCCAATAAAGTACTTTGCAAAATCCGAAGCACATTTCAGTAAAATGCCAAACGGCACTTACAGCGAATCTATCCGAATACAATGAAAACGAATACTACAGCCAACACATCGCAGAGAAATACACAAGAAAAAACAGGGACAAAGAAACAAACTAATGTCTAGATCCTAAGCTGAGCCGAAGACTTACTACACACGGTCTCTAAGAGTCGGGACATGTAGAGCTAGCAATCTATTCATTCAGCCGCCTCGGGATGTCGCATATTCTAAATCAACGGCAGCAGATACAACACCGATGGAAACAAACATAAACATAAGCTGGGAAAGGGAAACCATCACCTTGGACTGCTCCAATAAGCATGTCAGCCTACTCCGGCCAAGGAAAGGCGCTGTCGCCTAAGGCTCAGGCAGATCCATGGACCAAAACGATGGATATAAACTTCGGCAAGGCCACGCTGCCATGACAGGCTCCGAGCGCGAAAACTGGAATAGAAATTCGATGTGGGCTAGGATTCCGATCAAACACGACCACGATGACCGACGATTGAAACCTTCTCAGCCATTTCATCTCCCAAAGCTCACCAAACCAAGAGAAAAACAGATCCACAGGCAAAACCCTAAATCTTTATTCACCCACCACCGCAACCCACTGGATCTGCGGGAGACCCAAACTAATCGGTAACAAACCGGACTGAGCCAGTAGCAAAATGACTAGAAAGCCAGTCAGAACAGAACAAAACCAAAAACACAGAACCCTCCAGCCCAACTGCACACCTTATTGACTCATCGCTAGCCCAAAGACTACAGATCTGAAGATGCCGGAAGAGTATGTAAACTTCAAGAACTTTGGCTAATCTGGATTGTCCAATAAAGTACTTTGCAAAATCCGAAGCACATTTCGTTAAAATGCCAAACGACACTTACAGCGAATCTATCCGAATACAATGGAAAAGAATACTACAGCCAACCCATCACAAAGAAATACACAAGAAAAACAGAGACAAAGAAACAAACTAATGTCTAGATCCTAAACCGAGCCGAAGATTCACTACACACAGCCTCTAATGGTCGGGACATGTGGAACTAGCAATCTATCCATTCAGCCGCCTTGGGATGGTGCAGATTCCAAATCAAAGTCAGCAGATACAGCACCGATGGAAACAGACATAAACATAAGCCAGGAAAGGAAAACCATCACCTTCAAAGCTCACCAAACCAAGAGAAAAACAGATCCATAGGCAAAACCCTAATCTTTATTCACCCACAACCGCAACCCATCGGATCTGCGGGAGACCCATACCGGTAAAAAACCGGACTGAGCCAGTAGCAAAATGATTAGAAAGCCAGTCAGAACGAAACAAAACAAAAAACACAAAACCCTCTAACCCAACTGCACACCTTATTGACTCATCGCTGGCCCAAAGACTACAGATCTGAAGACATTGAAAGAGTATGTAAACTTCAAGAACTTTGACATGAAAAGTAACTCAAAGATAAAACACAAGGGACTTTTATGAGAAAACAAATGAAAACATAACAAACTGAAATCCATCGGGCAACAAGTAAAGCATTTTATTATAATTAAAAAAAAACAAGCCTCACTATTTCATTTGAGGCAGTTCAATATCTATAAGAAAGGACAATATATCCCTTAGAACTACTGTCTTGGGATAAATTGCTATGGATCTTGTATCTGAGAAGGATACAAAGAAAATGATAGAAAAAAAAAACCCTAAAACTCTTTTAAATTTTCACCTTATATTTTCCAATTTTCCCTTGGTGATCGAAAACACAGTCTTTTGGTTTTTCGCTCGGCAATCCAACCGCAACCTTGACAATCTAATAGTATATCTCACCAGGGAGCTTAACTTTGCTATGAGCTGAAGGCCAATATGTCTCGATCCCGTTCAAATTCAGCCATATCCTTCTCATACAAGCTCACCCAAGCATCAACTCCATCCCCACACCTATTCTCTATCAAATGAATCACTTCGTACTTGTTCGAACTGCTCACCCAAACCGGCTTCCCCCACCCGAAATCGGCTTCGTACAAAGGCAATCCACACCAGCTAGCACACAAATGCACGTCCACTCTCTCGTTATGCATCTTCTCCCTCCTTGCTTCCCCGAACGATTCGCTCACCATCACGCAAAGATCGTCGGCGTTGCTCGTCCTTTTCGGGTCCGTTTCCCTCACCGCGTTTCCTATCGAGCCTGCCAGATCATTCAACTTCATCTTGCCCTTTTCTGGCATGCATCGTTCCATAAACAGCATAGAGAAATTCCCGAACGAATTTCCCGGTATTGAAATGCCGATATTGCCTCTCAAGTTTATTGGGTAGACTAGTAGAGAAGGTCGCAAGCGTCCATGTTCCGATCGAGCTGCACCGATTAGAGCCTTCCATAAGAGCGCGGCCAACACCGCCCCCTGGGAGACTGAGCCCCCGGCGGCCACCACCAGGGACTGGATCGCCACCCTGCCGAAGAAGAACCTCTTCGTGACGATTTTAACGCCGTTTTTTCCCGAGGGTGGAGGGTTTTTCGGCAGTAGGTTACTTGTTGGGAACAGAGAACCTAAGCTGAAACTTGGGGAGAAGACTTTCTTGATGCTAGTTTTGTTTGCAGTGGCCCATGCATTAACGAATGTTATGATGGAGAACGCATCAGCTAGTTTGTGGGAAACTCGCACGCCCACCACTATGCCGCCGCAGTCAAAGAGGTTGATCTGAACGGCCGCCAGGGGAGCGGTGGCAGGATCTGTTGAGGAATTAAACCAAAAATTGTTAAACTCACTAGTTTGTACACGAATGCGTGAGTTATACTGAGTACTCAGAATCAAATCAAACAATATAACGAATTTGTAAATTCGATTTCATGACGAGATTTTGTAATAAAGTGGTCCCCTGCGGGTTTTTTTTAATGAAGGAACAGCTTTATAGTCAGGCCGTTAAATGGATCCGATTGTACAACTCAATTTTTTGAGAAAACTACCGTGGCCACACCACTCATGCCACTCCACTTACTTCAGGGTACTCATTCGATAGGAAATCAAATCCTAAACTTTGAGAAATACTTCGCAATCACCCGAACTACTGCCGCGACGCCTGGGTGTGTAAGTGGTCCCCTGCCTTCCAGCTAGTACTATTTTGTGAAGTGTTTTGTACGTCAAATCTATTACAGTACGTAGATTTAGATATTTCACACTGTTCAAGAAACAAAAACTCTGAAACAATCACCTGCACCACACTCCCACGGGAGAAACTGATCCAACTGCTCAGCCATGGAACCACCGTGAACAAAATCGGCGATTCTCCCGCAAACATGGGCTTCGGAAAACTCCACCCCTTCGTCGGTACAGTCCACCAGGAGATCCTCCACCGCCAACCTCCCCGCCAATGGGTAAAACTCGGTTAACGTGTCCGACAACGACTTCTCCAACTCGACGCATCTCTCTCTGCTTTTCTCTCCGGGGGAGTAGTAGAAGATCATGTTCAGATACGTCGGTGGGATGAGCTGGTCCATGATGGACAGTTTCAGCTTGTGGAGGTGCCTCGGCGTGGGGGTCGATGGTTTTACGAGTTTTTTCGAGAGGATTTGGGATTTCATTGGAGCCATTGTACTAGTAGTTAGTGGCTTGATTAAGTTGCTTCGTGCTTGTGTTGCATATATAAGAGAAGTTGGTGCCTCGACAGTACTATAGTGGGGACATTTTGTTGGCCAAACGTTGTAATGTGAAAATGGATGTCTTTTTTTGATGTCTTGTTGAATTAGGCACGTTTAAAACGGAGGATATTTTCCAGCCATAAAATGGGCAGGGTTTGTGGTTGTGGGCCTATTGAGTTTGAAATGAAAAGCAGGGCGTATCGACATAACTTATCACCATGTGCTGCTTTTTTATTGTCACAATCAAATAAAGGTATGTGTCTTTTAGGGCAAGCGGGGATTTAATGTTATGGAGGCCGAATCTGAACCACGTGCATTTTTGCTATCTACTTCCTCCGTTTTGGTTTGTTTGTTTCCTTTTTGACTTTTTGAGAGCGTTTGATCTCTCAAAGAATTTGCTATAATTTTTAATTCGTAATGTTTTTAATATGCAATATGGATATTATTTGATAAATCTCAATTAGTTTTATTATACAAAATCTTCAAAATCATAAAAAACATTATAAATTGTAAGATATAAATTTATTTTTGAAAGACACGTATTTCGACAATTGGACAAACAAATTGAGACAGAGGGAATATAATGGAGGCCGAGGCCAAACCTGAACCACGTGTTTTTACTTGGTTGGTTTTTGACAGAGAGTCGAAATTTTGTGGGTAAATATCATTGATCGTTGGGTTACCCGCCTAAAGGACTTGTAAGAGCCAATGCTATGAATCTTTTCCAAATTCCAGGGAAACTAGTATAGTGAGGGAATATATTTGGAGGTGTGCAGGGGTGAGTACCCCTAAGCACACTCCTGTGTCCGTCGCCGACGCATGATGTAGCGGTCCTAAGTTCGGCCATGTGGCCATTGTTTACATCACACGACTGTAGAATCAACAATAAGGTGCATGAATCTTACATGATTGTGTAGTGTTAAAGGAAACATATCACATATAGAAACAAGAACAAATTACAAGGCCAAAAGGCCTAATAGAAAAACAACTGGGAAAAAAAAAACGTGAAAAAACCACCAATAATAGTAAAAAATCAACGAGTCCACTTAAGACAGGATTTTGTGTAGGTAGACAATGTTGCGACAAAGATTTAACGGTATTTTGGCCCAATTACCTACGCTACACTATTTGATCAATGGAGACTGAGATCAAGACCATTATAAATACGATGAGGCAAGTTTGTGAAAGTTATTTTTACAATTTGGCGCTAGAAATAAAAAATAAGATATTTTGATAAAGAATGTGCCTAATTAGTATTTGGTTAGGGTTTGTTCCTTTTCTTGTTTGCACGGAAATTAAAGAGTAATCAGCTTCAAATAACATTGACCTATATATAAAAACAAGAACCACTCCAATTTGGCTTCAGTTAACCGATTTGCCTTGCTCAAGCTACAATTGAGTGTCAACTTTATTCATTTTCTTGTTTTCATGTGTTTTAAAGAATATTATGTTCAAATAGGCATTATAGATGATAACTTGGCACGATTAAGGTGTTGTTGCATGTGTAGTTACGTTTCTTAGTTCTTTAGGAGGACAAGTAGCAACCGTACCGAGTATGGTGATACTCACAATGCATTTTTCTCGTTGAACGATATTAGTAATTCTATTGCGAAGTTTCTATTTGATTCTTCAGGAATTTTGAATTAATAGGTTCCTTGATTTGCTTCTTGATGATGGGAGGGCAAGAAAAAAAATGATCCTAGATGAGAGGAGGGAGGGATTCTAGAGATCATTTTGAAATGCGTGTGAGTTGATCCGGGACATTCTGCATTACTAAAAAAAATATATGATCAGTCCCGACGTGATATATGGCTTGGTTCATTAGTTACAAAATAAACTCGTGTCGACAAATACTGATAAAAAAAAAAAAAAAAAACTCGTGTCGACAAAGATGTATCTATCACCACTTTTTCGGCTTTGACGTCTTTGTTATTGGTGAATGAGTGGTCCCTCACAACAAAGGACCCACCATGGATTCAAATTGGGGAATTGGGCCGACTTATTATAGGTCCAACCGTACCTCAAACAATTTTGGAAAGCAGTAAAGTGGTTCTTTAATTCCTCCTAATTTCGGTCCAATGTTTGTTAGGCTCCGTTCCAGAACACCTTTTTAAAAAATAAATATTTATTTCACATTTTCGAACTCAAAAATAATATAAATAAAAAATAATTTTTCAATTTTTTTTTCACCATATAAAAGATCTCAATGAGATCTATCAAACAAGATCCATATTGATAGGAAAATTATTTACGTAAGCACATAATTTTTGAGTTTGAAATTGCCTTCTTAAAAAATAAGAACTTATTTCCGTTTCTAGAACGGGGCCTTAGTCTTTTTTTTTACTACATACGTTTCATAATATTTGTCTGGTCCGCAAAATAATGACTCAAAAATAATGTATTAATTTCAAGAAAAATTTTATTTATTTTCATAAATTAAAAAAACTCATTGATATCTAGTAGATTGTTGAAAAAATTTCAAAATTTTCGTACAGAAATTATATTATTTTTATGTCATCGTTTTGCGGATCGGACAAACATCATGGAACGGAGGGTATTTTTTTTTGGATAAGTGAGAAACTCATTCAAAATGAACATGGTATTTAATTGGAACCAAACCTATAAAGAGTTTCTTTTGGGGTGTTATGGTACACAACAGGCATATGAGGCATCGTTTTCGTTGGTGTGTAGATTTGAAAATTTCTCACAGCTAACCAACTCGAAACTTAAACTTAAAGAATGATCCTCAAAATCCTTTTAACTTAGAAATCCATCATGATCATTTTAAAGTGTTATGTTTCCATCCTCAACTCATTTTTTGTATCAAAATTGCCCTTACTATTTGCACACACACACACACACACTAAGGATCTCCTAAGGGATCCCGGATGAGGAGCTGGTGCAGGACTCTAAGGACAACCGTTGGATTAAATCCAACAGTCACAGTTTTAAAATGCCTAAAATCCATTCTTCCCAATTTTTTTCCATTTTTTCAATGGCAAAAGAGAGCTCAAGAGAGAGAGAGAATATGAAGACGAACGAAGAAATTGATCGAAGCCCAAAACGAAGAACATTGAAGCCCACCAGGTCTCTCTCTCTCTCATCTCTGGCTCCTATCCCTCTCAACCGGACTGTAAATTAGGGTTTTTTTCCCTAAGATTGAAGAACGAAGACGAACAAGGTCTCTCTCTCTCTCTCTCTCTCTCTCGATTGAACTCGAACTCTATATTTACTGCGATTTAGGGCTTGAAATCAGAATATTTAGTTTTCAGAAACCCAAAAATTGGTCTCTGTCGCTCTATATCTCTCTCTCTCTCTCTCTCTCTGTCTCTCTCTCTTTGGGTTCCAACGGTTGTCCTTGAAGTCCCGCTCCAGCTCCTCATCCAGGATCCCTTAGGAGATTCTTAGTGTGTGCGTGTGTGTACACACACATACAGTGAGCATCCTGTAAGGACCTTAAATAAACTCCTTAAGTGCGGACCTCTCAATTTCTTTTATTTTTCGATCGAATTTCGATGATCTGAGCCGCTTAATGTGATCAAAATGTAATTTCAAGGGTCTTAGCGAAAAATTGTCAAAAAAAAATGGTCGGAAAGGGTTTCATCCAAACAGTTTTTTATTAAACGGTTCAAAAAAAATTGTTCAAATCAAGCCATTTCCGGTCTTAGTAGGAGATCCCTCATAAGAATGGGACACACACACTCTCTCTCTCTCTCTCTCTCTCTCTCTCTCTCTCTCTCTCTCTCTCTATATATATATATATATATATATATATATCAAGGTTATCAATATCGTTCCGTACTGGCTGATATGTACCGTTTTAGACAGAATCCAGTACCTTGAACCCTATATTTTGTTCCGGACTAAATACCGGTGCTTACCGGCGAGATGGTGTTACCGGGGATTTCGACCGATATTTTGCAAAGCTGAACCAGTTGGAAAAAGAGAGGAAATGTAGGGGAAAAGAAGAAGATGGGAGCAGAGAATCGTAAAAAATGGTCGATCTGTGGGTGAAGTCTTCTTCTATCTTCAAATTTGCACACCTCTTGAATCTTTGGTTAATCTTTCCCCACTGATCGTGTTCTGGTTTCCCACTCCATTTTCAGTAGTTTTCCCTGGTTTTGGAAGATGGAGAGAGAACGAAAAAAGCTGGTTTGGATCTTTGGGAAGATCAACATCACGTTAAACCAGCTAGAGTTTTACTTTTGGAGAAAAATTATATTGTGCATTTAGAGCACACCATTTTATCCTTTCTTGTCTTTTTTTAGCCTACTACGGCCCCGTTCCAGAAACCTTCTTAAAAAATAAGCAGCTTATTTCATATTTTCAAACTCAAAAATAAAGTAACTGAAAAATATTCTTTTAATTTTTTTGCATTGTATAAAAGATCTCATCGAGATTTTTCAAACAAGATCCATATTGCATATTTTTAGATTTCAATAAACCCATAATTTTTGAGTTTGAAATTACCTTCTTAACAAATAAGGACTTATTTTTTGTTCCGGAACGGAGTCTACTTTTATTGAAATTGTAAAATTTATACAAATAAATTGTTTTTAGCCTACTGCCTTTTTTAGCCTATATATACAAATAAAACTTAATTTTATAACTAGAAACATAATTTTTAATGGATATTTGTAAATAACGGCAAATCCGAAACGATACCATGTCCGAAACATTATTCAAAACCTTGATATATATAGGAACCGATTTTTGGGATGAAATTTTAACAGTTAACAGTCCAATCCATAAAATTTCTCCCTCAAACCCAAAAATTCGTCCCCCAATCCTTCCCTCGTAAATTCCCTTCTCCCCATCATCTTGTTCCACCAAAAACCCCTCCCTGCTGCATCCAAATCCGTTCCTTCCAAACGATCGCTTCGCCAACGTTTCTCTTCCTTGGCATCCGACCATGTCCGTCTCTTAGCACTAGACTGTCATCTTCATCCTCTCCAACGGTCCCAGCGCTATCGCTGACGTTCCTCTTTTTCAGCATCTTCAAATTAAAAGTCATAAACAGCAGCAACCACATAAGCCAGGAACCATCTAGAAATATAGCAGCATCAACAAGGCATGGCGTTGAAAATTTATTTGATGGAGGCGAGGTCCGGAGTTTTGGGAAATCTACAACCCAGTACCGCTTTGATGGGGTATTCATGTATTTTTTATTAATTTAGTCATGTTTTCATGGTTTATCAATTAATTTAACTGAAAAATCCTAGCTCGCCTAGGTATATAAATATTTGCTATTTTTATCTTTTTAATAAATCAAACCACCAATCGATAAATAAGCTAATCACACAAACGAGAAGCAATAAAAAGATAAACACCAGATATACGTGGAAAACCCTAAACGGGAAAAAACCACGGAAAGAAATCAAGCACTATAAACATTGTGTAGTTACAAGTAATCTTACCCTACGATTTGAATCCTCACAATCAAGCTTAAAACCTACTTGCTAATTCCACGTTCACCCCACTCAATACTTGACTGCCACTGCCTTGAATTCACAAGTCTTCCAAACTAATCACCCTTCGAACTCCACGAAAGGATTTTGAATGTTGATGGAGAAAACCACTTGAAGTTGAACTTCATGAACCGATATATTAGATCTCTTTAAGTCTTCAAGGTACACCAAAATACTCATGCACTCATCAGTTGTGTACTCTGAAATATACCTAGAGCACCAAGTATTTGTCAACCTCTCGTGATCTTCCAGAGCACCACTAAACTCACTATTTAAAGGAGTTTTTTATACCAGAGACTATCCCACGGCTTAAGAACGGAGCCCGACCTTTTTTGATGCCCTAATGGGTCGATCCATTTTAAGGCCCCAAAACACAATCGAGCAAAATACCATGTTTTCCAACTCTTTCACCAACCAGCCCAATACGAATTTGACTAACATCTACCGCACTTAATTACAAAAATTGAGATTCCTTTCCACATCCTAGTACAGACTCTCTAAGAATAAATAAATAAAACATACAACTCGATAATATGGGATACACGTCAATATGTGTTTTGTCGTGAAATTGCCAAATAAGAGTGACCACAAAATATAGACCTTACATTAACTATGTGTTTTCATGAATAAAACATGTTGTATTCATGAAAAATATGATTGATTAATGTATTCATGTTTTTTATGGTCTATTAAAAACATGGTGTATTCATGTTTACGGAAATTCAAAAAAATTAAGAATTTGAAAATTTACGAAATTAAAGAGAGAAAAATGATTTAGAATATATCCATTAAGGAATTGAAAATTTCAAAAATTTTCCATTCCTATCCATTAATCATTCCATAATTTTAGGTAACATAATTACTATAATTCCACTAATTTAGGAAGAAAATATACACCTACATATGAATATCTTATTAAATGGGTAATATAGGTAATTCACTATCTGAAATGATAAAAACATAATTATTCAAAAAGTGATGGATGAATACTTACATAAAATGAGATCTGAGGATGAATATTTAAAAACTCCTATAATTTGTTGTATTAACTCAAGAACATATTGGAATAGATTAGGTAGCTCTTTTTCTTGGATGTGCAATGTGGAAGACCAACATTTCTATGTTATCTAAGGTATGGACCGAAACCGGTCCAATCAAGTCTGGTTCATATATTTTGGAGGTCTAAAGTGAATTCTCTATATTGAGCCCCTCATATACTCATGAATTTCTTTAAAAAGGGATAAAAGTACAAAAATAACAAAAAAAATCAAACTAAAAGGATACAATTGTATCAATATAAATGTAAAAAGATATGATTGCAAGAGTTTTTGAAGAAAATAAGTTGCAATTGTATTTTTATTTGGAAACAATCTAGTATTAATATTTAAGTTACATTACATTATAGTAGGACCTCAATTTTGGACCAAAATTCGAGGGCCGGAAGCGATTGCTTCTCTCGCTTCCCCTATGAGCCGGCCTTGGGTCCAACTGGTCAAGAAAGCGTGTGGAAGCTCGTGGTTTCTACGCAATCCAGTTGGCCTTGAAAACAACTTTGGAACTATTTACGCGAATTCGATACATAGGTTATGGTTGCTAAAATGTAAGGGAAAATGACGGTCAATGATGTGTTTTGATAATTAATACCCGTTAAGGATATTTTCAACATTAATAAATGATCTCAGCATATTCTTGACGGATATTAATTATCAAAACACGTTATGTGCCGTCATTTTCCCAAATGTTACAATGATTTGATGTCACTGCATAGTCAGATTATAATAACACGAAGCCTTATACTATCTATATAGTAAAATAAAGGGTAAATTTCACTGACCTCCCCTGAGGTTTCTAACACAAACAGAAACCTCTCCTGAGGTTTCTGAAATAACACTGTCCTCCCCTCCTTTACCTGAAAATACTAAGGAACCCCCTCTCCGTTAATTGGACGTTAGAAAACGGATGGCAAAGATTATTTCTCTCTCCACCCACTACTAAAACTAAACTAAACTCCCAACCAAATAAAATCATGTCATTGTACTATAATTTTTATAATACCTATACTATCCTCACCAGACTCTTTATCTCTCTTATTTATAAAATATAAAATACAAACATCACTACACTTTGTACCCGTTTCACTTTGAAATTTTTTCCTTATTTAAAAGGATTCACATTTGTTAATTTTCTATCAAATTTTTGTGAATTATTAGTTCATCTAGATAAGAGGAATTGAAAAAGTAAAAAATTAAGACTTTTTCCAAATATTTTGAGAAATTCAATATTTTGGGTAAAAATAATAATTTTGTACTCTTTTAATTCCTCTTATTGAGATAAGCCAATAATCTACAAAAATTTAACGCAAAACTTGCAAATACGAAAAATTCAAATATGAATAAAAATCAAAAAGCCTAAAAATTCTACAAACAATCCCCATAAAAATAAAAAAACCTAAAAATTCCACCAACAAGCTCGTACCCTCCATTGCCAATAGTTTGTTTTTTGGTTTTTACGGGATTTGTTCGTGAAATTTTTAGGTTTTTTAGTTTTTGTTCATATTCGAATTTTTTTCATGCGGACTTGTTAGTGGGATTTTTTGGCTTTTTTATTTTTGTCCATATTTTTTTTTTTGTATTTACTAGTTTTGTGTTAATTTTTGTGGATCATTGGTTTGTCTCAATGAGATGAATCAAAAGAATATAAAATTATTACTTTTATCCAAAATATTGAATTTCTCAAAATATTTGGTAAAAATCTTAATTTTTTACTTTTTCAATTCCTCTTATCGAGACGAACGAATAATTCAAAAAAATTTGATAGAAAATTAGCAAATGTGAAACCTTTTAAATAAGAACAAAATCTCAAAGTGAAACGGGTACAAAGTGTAGTGATTTTTGTATTTTATATTTTATAAATAAGAGAGGTAAAGAGTCTGGTGAGGGTAGTATAGGTATTGTAAAAAATATAGTACAATGACATTGGTTTTGTTTGGTTGGGAGTTTAGTTTAGTTTTAGTAGTGGGTGGAGAGAGAAATAATCTTTTCCATCCGTTTTCTAACGTCCAATTAACCGAGAGGGGGGTCTCTTGGTATTTTCAGGTAAAGGAGGGGAGGGCAGTGTTATTTCAGAAACCTCAGGGGAGGTTTCTGTTCGTGTCAGAAACCTCAGGGGAGGTCAGTGAAATTTGCCCTAAAATAAAATACGGTGGTAACAAACCTCACCTATAAATAAGTACTGCATATTCGAGCTCTTCGTTTCATGCTTTTTGTTGGCGGGCTGTCCATCAGATTCTAGATACTGCTATGATGGGATGGATTCAAAAATAATAAATATAAAAAAGAAAACAGATCCAAAATAATTTCAGTAAAATACTACTAGTAAAATACTAAAATAGACCTGTAACTAGACTGGATTTGGACGGTATTTGACGAAAAAATAGTTTAGAACTGATCTAAATCTTTTTTTTTTTTGGGCAAATGTGAAAAATTGTATTCAACTGTGCGGCGAAAGCCGACACAACAGAAAGGAATCTCATAGGGGCAAATGAGCATTTACAGACCGGACAAACCATTAGAGAAGGCAATCGGAGTACAATATGTGTGCAGCCTTATAACAAACTCGTCAAGCGAGATTAGGTATGCAGAAAATAAAACTAATATCAAGCACATGACCAATAAACCACCAGACGAAATCTGAACATAAACCAGATTAATCCGGACAGAAACCGGACTATATATCCGGACAAAAAAGAAATGAAGCAAAAAATACACTCCCCTCCATCATTGTTACATTGAGCAGTCTTTCTCTTGCCTACCCCCTACCAATCAAGCTCCCAAGCAGGCGATCACGTGGCTGCAAACCCAGAAGCGCGGAGCAGCGATGAATGGCAAGCAATTTTGGTGGAAAAGAGGAAAGAGATACCATATCTGAAGACAGGATTGGCTCCTTCCCTCCCGTTGCCAATAGTTGGGTATAAACCCAAAAGGGAAGGAGGCGAAGGAAAAGATGCAGTGTGGTGACTGTTTTAAGATTAGAGAGGGGTGCTCTCATTTTTAGAGAATTTTAGAAGGGAAAAAACGATAGTGAATTCCAGTACCGATCTAAATCAGACTTCTGCAAAATTGTTTGAAGTCAATCCGGATCCGAAGACAAAATATGTCCGATAATCTGTCATTCACTTTGTGTTCTTTTTGCCAAAATAGGCACATTAGGGATTAAGTACTGTGTGGTTAAATGGACCCAGGGGCATGCTGTGCAGTGTGTGCTGCGCAGCATCCGAACCGTCCATCTCGACAATCAAATATCTAAATGTAAATAAAACTTTTCTGGAAAAGAGTTTAATTTTTTCTTGTAAAAGTTTTATTTGCATCTAGACTCTCCAAAACATTTTTGGACTGTTGAGATTGCACAGCACACTACGTAGCACACACTACACAGCACGCTCCCCGGGTTGCAGTTAAATGAAGGTGAATTATAGCATCTTGGATTAGATTAGTAACTAGTGCATCTAATTGGATAAATCTGCGGCATGTCACATAGTAATTTTCAAACTTTTGGGAGTAATAAGAATTGGCTTGGTTTTCCAAATTGTGCTTAGTTCGGATCCGGGATCTTATCCGTGTCCATCGCAAAAACATATACAAGGGATTCTACCAACTTCTTTACAACTGTAAAATTCCAATCAAGAGGGGTTGTGATTCACGAAAAAGCGATACGAAATAATTTTGGGAAACAATCCCCACCACTAAAATAAAAACTTTGACTAGATAGATAATAACAATTTAGAAACCAGGACTATCTCCTGATCTAAATCAAGGGAGACAAGGTTTGTGCCTCGTTAAAGGCATTTGGGGTTCAGAGTTATAAATAACTTTTAGACTCTATGTGAACTAATTAACTAACTCCTCGTCTAATTTTACTAAAGAAGAGGGAAAAAACTAGGAAATTAAGAATTTGCCTAATGACTATTTGGTTAGGGTTTGTTCCTTTTCTTGTTTGCACGGAAATTAAAGAGTAATTAGCTTCAAATAACATTCAACTATATATAAAAACAAGAACCACGCCAATCGGATTCCTAAGTGAGAAGATTTGGCTTCAGTTAACCGATATGCCTTGCTCAAGCTACAATTGAGTGTAAACTTTGTTCATTTTCGCGTTTTCATGAGTTTTAAAGAATATTAGATTTAAATAGGAAATATAAATGATAACTTGGCACGATTAAGGTGCTGTTGCATGTATATTTACATTTCTTTGTTCTTTAGGAGGACAAGTAGCAACTGTACCGAATATGGTGATACTCACAATGCATTTTTCTCGTCGAACGATATTAGTACTTCTATTGCGAAGTTTCTATTTGATTCTTCAGGAATTTTGAATCGATAGGTTCCTTGATTTGCTTCTTGATGATGGGAGGGCAAGAAGAAAAATGATCCTGTATGGAAGGAGGGAGGGACTCTAGGGATTATTTCGAAATGTACGTAAGTTGACCCAGGACCGATCCCGACATGATATATGGTCTAGGTTCATTCGTTACAAAATAAACTCGTGTCGACAAATATGTATCTATCACCACTTTTTGGACTTTGACGTCTTTGTTCTTGGTGAATGAGTGGTCCCTCCCAACAAAGGACCCATCATGGTTTCAGATTGGGGAATTGGGCCAACTTATTATAGGTCCAACCGTACCTCAACAATTTTGGAAAGCAGTAAAGTGGTCTTAATTCCTCCTAATTTCGGTCCAATGTTAATCTTTTTTTTTACTATACATACGTTCAAAAATGTTTGTTCAGTTTATAAAACGATGACTCAAAATAATATTTATTTCAAGGAAAATTTATTTTATTTTTATAAATTAAAAGAACTTATCGATATCTAGTAGATTGTTGAAAAAATTTCAAAATTTTCTGGCAAAAATTATTCTATTATTTTTACGTCATCGTTTTGCGGACCGAACAAATATTATGGGATAGAGGGCATTTTTTTTTTGGACAAGTGAGAAACTCATTCAAAATGAACATGGTATTTAATTGGAACCAAACCTAAGAGGGCATTTTTCTTTGGACAAGTGAGAAACTCATTCAAAATGAACATGGTATTTAATTGGAACCAAACCTATAAAGAGTTTCTTTTGGGGGTGTTATGGTACACAACAGGCATATGTGGCGTTGTTTTTGTTGGTGTGTAGATTTGAAAATTTCTCACGGCTAACCGGCTCGAGACTTAAACTTAAATAATGATCCTCAAAACCCTTCTAACTTAGAAATCCATCCTGATCATTTTAAAGTGTTATGTTTTCATCCTCAACTCATTTTCTATACTATATATGTATATCAAGGTTATCAATACCGTTCCATACCCCCCAGTAAGTACCATTTTAGACAGAATTCAGTACCTTGAACCCCATATTTCGTTCCGGTCTCAATATTGGAGAATACCAGTGATTTCGGAAAATACCAGAAGAGACGGTGTTATCGGGGATTTCGGCCGGTATTTTGCAAAGTTGGACCAGTTGGAAAAAGAGAGGAAATAGAGGGGAAAAGAAGAATATTGGAGTAGAGAAACGTAAAAAATGGTCAATCTATGGGTGAAGTCTTCTTCTATCTTCAAATTTGCACGCCTCTTGAACCTTTGGTCGATCTTTCTTCACTGATAGTGTTTTGGTTCCCCGCTCCATTTTTAGTTGTTTTCCCTAGTTTTGGAAGATGGAGAGAGAACGAAAAAAGTTAAACATCACGTGAAACCAGCTAAAGTTTTACTTTTGGAGAAAAGTTACAGTGTGCATTCAAAGCACACCATTTTATCCTTTCTAGTCTTTTTTTTAGCCTACAACTTTGATTGAAATTGTAAAATTTATACAAATAAATTGTTTTTAGCCTACTGCTTTTTTTAGCCTATACAAATAAAACTTAATTTTATAACTAGAAATATAATTTTTAATGCATATTTGTAAATAACGGCAAATTCGAAACGGTACTCGGTATCTCACCGGTACTGATACGTACTGTACAGGTAGCAAAATCGATATCATGTCCGAAACGGTATTCAAAACCTTGATATATACAGGAACCTAATTTTGAAATGAAATCTTAACATAACAGTCCAATCCCAAAAATTTCTCCCTCAAACCCAAAAATTCCTCCCCCAACCCTTCCCTTGTAAATTCCCTCCTCCCCATCATTTTGTTCCACCAAAAAACCCCTCCTTGCCGCATCCAAATCCGTTCCTTCCAGACGATCGCTTCGCCAGCGTTCCTCTTCCTCGGCGTCCGATCATGTCCGTCCTTTAGCACTAGTCTGTCATCTTCATCCTCTTCGACGGTCCCAGCGCTATCGCCGGCGTTCCTCTTTCTTGGCATCTTCAGAAGTCATAAATAGCAGCAACCACATAAGCCAAGAACCATCCAGAAATATAGCAACATCAACAAGGCGTGGGGTTGAAAACTTATTTGATGGAGGCGAGGTCCGGAGTTTTGAGAAATCTGCAAGTAATGCTTTGATGGGGGATTTTGATAGTCGGAGCATTGGTGGCGCGGCGAGGACGAAAATAGTGTACGCCGGAATAAGAACAATGGTTTTTTGTTGGTGGGTCGGCGACTCGGCGGAGTTTTCAATCCAAAACCTGCCGAATGAAAATGGAAAGGGGGGTTGTTTAAACGGTTGTGGCCGAGACTTAGAGATTTATGGTGGATTAAAAACATGGGGTATTCGTATTTTTTTTAAATTAATTTAGTCATGTTTTCATGGTAACATGGTGTATTTATGAAAAATATGATTGATTAATGTATTCATGTTTTTTATGGTCTATTAAAAACATGGTGTATTCATGTTTTTCATGTTTTTTTATTATTAATTTAGTCATATTTTTCATGGTTTATCGATTAATTTAACCGTGTGTTTTCATGAATAAAATATTGTGTATTCATCTTTACGAAAATTCAAAAAACTTAAAGATATGAAAATTCATGAAACTAAAGAGAGAAAAATGGTTTAGAATATACCCATTAAGAAATTGAAAAATTCAAAATTTTTCCATTCCTATCCATCAACCATCCCATAATTTTAGGTAACATAATTACTATAATTCCATTAATTTAGGAAGAAAATATACACCCACATATGAATATCTTATTAAAAGGGTAATATAGGTAATTCAATATCTGAAATGATGAAAATATAACTGTTCAAAAGATGCTGGATGAATACTTATATAGAATGAGATTTGAGAATAAATATTTAAAAACTCCTATAATTTGTTATATTATAACTCAAGGACAGATTGGAATGGGTTAGGTAGCTCTTTTTCTTAGATGTGCGATGTGGAAGACCAACATTTCTATGTTATCTAAGGTATGGACCAAAATCGGTCCAATTAGGTCCGGCTTGTATATTTTAGAGGTCCGAAGTGAATTCTTTATATTGAGCCCGTTATATACTCATGAATTTCTTTAAAAAAGGATAAAAGTACAAAAAATAACAAAAAAATAGACTAAAAGGATACAATTGTAACAATATAAAATGTAAGAAGATATGATTGCAAGAGTTTTTGAAGAAAATAAGTTACAATTGTGTTTTTATTTGGAAACATTCTAATATTAATATTTAAGTTATATTACATTATAGTAGGGCCTCAACTTTGAACAAAAATTTGGAAGCCAGAAGCGATTGCTTCTCTTGCTTCCTCTATGAGCCGGCCCTGGGTCCAACTAGTTAAGAAAGCGTGTGGAAGCTCGTGGTTTCTGCACGATCCAGTTGGCCTTGAAAACAACTTTGGAACTATTTATGCGAATTCGATACATAGGTTATGCTTGCTAAATGTAATGGGAAATGACAGTCAATGACGTGTTTTGATAATTAATATCCGCTAAGGATATTTTTAGCATTAATAAATGTTCTTAACATGTCATTGGTAGATAATAATTATCAAAATACGTTCTGGACCGTCATTTTTCCTAAATGATGTTACGATGATTTGATGTCACTGTATAGTAAGATACTTTGCAATAGGATTTCTGTACTATGTATAGTAAAATAAAATACGGTGGTAGCAAACCTCACCTATAAATAAGTATATCCGAGCTCTACGTTTCATGCTTTTGGTAGGTGGGCTGTCCATCATATTCTACTACTACGATGGATCGGATTCAAAAATAATTAATATAAAAAAGAAAACCGATCCAAAATAATTTCTGTAAAATACTACTAGTAAAATACTAAAATAGACATGTCACCAGACTGGATTTGGACCGTATTTGACAAAAAAAATAGTTTAGAACCGATCTAAATCATTTTTTTTGGTGGCAAATGTGAGAAATTGTATTCAATTGTGAGGCGAAAGCCGACACAACAGAGAGGAATCTCATAGGGACAAATGGTCGTCTACAGACCGGACAAACCATTAGAGAGGTCAATCAGAGCACAATATGTGTAGCCTTATAACAAATTCGTCAAGCGTGATTGGGTACGCAGAAAATAAAACTAATATCAAGCACATGACCAACAAACCCCCAGACGAAATCCAAACATAAATTGGACTAATCCGGATAGAAACCAGACTAAATCTGGACAAAACGAAATGAAGCAAAAACTACACTCCCTTCGTCATTGTTACATTGAACAGCCCTTTTCTTGCCTAGCTTCCTATCAATCAAGCTCTCAAGTCGGTGACCAGGCGGCTGCAAATCCAGAAGCGCGGAGCGGCGACGAACGACAAACGGTTTTGGTGGAAAAGAGGAAAGGGAAACCATATCTGAAGGCAGGATTGGTTCCTCCCCTCCCGCTGTCAATATTTGGGTATAAACCCAAAGGAGAAGGAGGTGAAGGAAAGAGGAAGTGTGGCGACTGTTTTAGGATTAAAAAGAGGTGCTCTCGTTTTTAGAGAATTAGAAGGAAAAAAACGATAGTGAATTCCAGTACCGATCTAGATCAGACTTCTGCAAAATTGTTTGAAGTCAATCCGGATCCGAAGAAACAAAATATGTCCGATAATTTGTCATTCACTTTGTGTTCTTTTTGCCAGAATAGGCACATTTGGGATTAAGTAGTGTGTAGTTAAATGGACCCGGGGCGCGCCGTGCAGTGTGTGCTGCGCAGCATTCAGACCGTCCATCTCGATAATCAATAATCCAGATTTAAATTAAACTCTTCCAGGGAAGAGTTTAATTTTTTCCCGAAAAATTTTTATTTACATCTGGACCATCCAAAACACTTTTCGACGGTTGAGATTGCACAGCACACATTGCATAGCACGCCCCCTGAGTTGTAGTTAAATGAAGGTGAATTATAGCATCTTGGATTGGATTAGTAACTAGTACATCCAATTGGATAAATCTGCAGCATGTCACATAATTTTCAAACTTTTTGGAGTAATAAGAATTGGCTTGGTTGCTCAAATAGTGTTGGATCGGATCCGGATCTTATCCGGATCCATCACAAAAACATACACAAGGGATTCTACCAACTTCCTTACAACTGTAAAAATCCAATCAGACGGGATTGTGATTCACGAAAAAGCGATACGAAATGATTTTGGGAAACAATCCCAATCACTAAAATAAAAACTTTGACTGGATAGATAATAACAATGTAGAAACCAGGACTATCTCCTGATCCTCTAACAAGGGAGACAGGGTTTGTGCCTCGTTAGAGACGTTTATGGTTCAGAATTATAAACAACTTTTGGACCCCTTTGTACTAACTCCCACGCTAACTTTACTAAAGAAGAGGAAAGAGACTAGGAAAAGGACCTTCCAGCAGTGGATTGGTTTTGTATTCATAGCCTGTGGGTCACATGGTCAAATCTCTTGCTTTCTAGTGAAGAGTACATACATATTTTTCATGCACACACAAAAATATTTAATGTCATTGGACCATAGAATAGATCAATAGAATAGAATAAAATAGTTGTGTATAATAAATTTTGAGCTTCTTTTTGTTGACCAAACCTCCTCCTACTCCACCCAACCCTATGTGGGTTCTCACTCTAGATCTATTCTATTCTTGTTTAAAGATGAAATTGAAAATGTTCTACTATCCTCGCTGTTACCGCTTAACCAGTTTCTCGAATAATCAAACTATTAGAAAATGCCGACACTTTTTGGGGTCCTTATACGAGAACAACCTTGAATATTACTTGTATGGAAAATGCTAGCCTCCGTCCAAAGGGTGGTGGATAATATATAAAAGTTACATTGATACCCCAAAAATGTGTAATAATATTTGTGAAGAGATTAAATTTTTTCCACCGGCTGTGAAAAAACTCACTTTTCTGCCACTACCTTTTTCGGTCCTACCGTGTGTGTATTGTTGATTTGAATCGTTCATCTTTTAAACCCCACCTAGTAGTGTGTATCCATGAAAAAAATAAACTTGATCAGACATCGATATGGGTATCAAAAATTAAATTTTGTTTTATAAAATGGATAGTTTATCTTTATTATTATTGACAGAAATCAGATTGTCCATTTTATAAACCAAAATCTAAATTTTGATAAATTTATCGACTTCTGATCAAGTTAATTTTTTGCATGGAAATACTATATTGCGGGTCTTAAAATATGAACGATCCACTAGCCTCTGTCCAAAGGTGGAGGATAATATATAAAATGTGTATTGATACCCGAGAAAGGTGTAATAATATTTGTAAAGAGATTAAATTCTTTCCACCGCGGTGGAAAACTCCACTTTTTACCACCATATTTTTTGGTTCTACTGTGTGTTTATTTATTATTGATTTGAATCGTTCATCTTTTAAACCCCACATAGTAGTGTATACATGCAAAAAATAAACTTGATCGGACATCGATAGGAGTATCAAAAATTGAATTGTGCTTTGTAAAATTGATAGTTTATCTTTATTATTATTGATAGATCAGATCATCCATTTATAAACCAAAATCCAAATTTTGATATATCTATTGACTTCTAATCAAGTTGATTTTTTACTTTATTGCGGATTTTAAAATATGAACGGTTCAGATCACGACAATAGACACTCGATGGAGCCTATAATAAGTGATGGTAGAAAAATGGGTTTTACACTAATGGTGGATAAAATTTATTCTCATTTGTGAAAAGTGTGTTAATATCTATAAGATATATATTGATACGTGAACTCATTTAAAATTATTGGTATATTATCCTCCGCCTGTGGGCGGAAGCTAGCAAGACTCTCTTGTATTCCGACCTTGAGTAAAGGGCCAAAATAGTTTGTCAACAAAATTCAAGCAACTTGAGGCAAAATTAATTTTTTTGAAAGAGTATATTCTTTTAAAATTCTTATTTGCGTACTACTCCTCCGTCCCTTACTTAGAATCCAGTATTCTATTTTTGGTTGTCCCTTAATAAATATTCATTTTGTAAAATTAGTGCATTATTTATTTTATTTCTAAAAATAGATTTCATTTCAAAAAGTTAGTAAATAAAGTGTAATGATAATGGATAAGTAGAGAAAGTGAAGGAAAAAGTTAATGTGAAATGTATAATGCTGATGTCTTTTTAATAAGTTGGAGTTACGAAGCAGGACACTTAAAAAAGGACGGAGGGAGGAGATATTTTTTTTTGAAACAAATTGTTCACGTACTCTTTTTTTATTTGCCAATATTATATACATCAGCAAGAACTAACGTGGTAGTTCAAAAAGGTTTCAGAAGTTATCTATAGTCTTGAATCACAAACGCCCACGACTGGGCTTGAACGCCCACATTGGGATAATCAGAGATTCAGAACAATATTTTACATTTCAAGGTTGAGTGACTCCGGTTTGGGCCGGACACGGGCGCGGCCTCAATCCAAACCCGCTACGACAACAAAAAGTCAACAAAGACAGCTGTCAGACACAAGAAACCGAATCCTGCTTCCTCCTCCCCATCAAAACACCTCTCTCTTCTCTCTCTCTCTCACTCATGAGGCATGGCCTTCAACCACAGGAAGCTGATTTCAGCTTCTGAAAAACTAGACATAAACCGGTGTGAATTATTCTTCTGTAGCACAAAAAACCCAGATGGCACCTGCCCAACAACATGCTTCTATAGGTGTCCCTCTATCTGTATCCATCCAATCACCCTCTTTATTCCTCCGCCGGCGCCGCCGCTGCCGCCGCCGGCGCCAACCTCATCCCAATACAAGATCCTAAGACTCCCTCTCCCCCTCCTCGTCTCCCTATCATTTCTAGTCGCAATTTGCTTTCTCTTTTTTTGTTACACCCTTTACAAGTCCTACAAAAATTGGGTTGACTTAATGGATAGGAGGAGGAGGAGACCACCAGAAGTGCAACAAGAAGAGACCCATGATCAGTTTCTTGATCAAGATCATGGGCCTGTGGTGGACCACCCTGTATGGTACATCAGGACTGTTGGGTTGCAA
Organism: Rhododendron ovatum; assembly: GCA_019656835.1. Lineage (NCBI taxonomy): Eukaryota > Viridiplantae > Streptophyta > Magnoliopsida > Ericales > Ericaceae > Rhododendron > Rhododendron ovatum. The sequence goes on along the minus strand of CM033802.1, from coordinate 9,737,118 downwards.
TCGTCTGTGATCAATTCTATCGCGATTTGCAAGTACAAGAGAGGGGATGGTCTTGTGGAGGGAACAGAGTGCTCTGTTTGTTTGAATGAGTTTCAGGAGGATGAGATTCTTAGGCTATTGCCCAAGTGTAATCATGCTTTCCACATACCTTGTATTGACACCTGGCTTAGATCACACACCAATTGCCCGTTGTGCCGTGCCGGAATCGTTGGTAACGCCGTCGGGATTCCAACGGTGTTGCCGGGGCAGAGTGTTGATAATCCGAGGGTTAGGGAGGAAGACCAAGTTGTGGTTTCTGAGATTGGAGGTGAATTCAGGAGGGAAAGAGAAGATGAGGAATTGATGGGAATTGAGGAAGGTGAAAGAGAAGTGGAGAATAGGGAGAAGAGTCTTCAGACTCCTGAGGAAGATGCGGTTCATCAACCAAAGAGGAGATCAATGTCTATGGATTCTGTTTATGCTTCAATGACTAATGCTTATCAAGGAGAAATTGGTGGGAGTTCAGGTTCCCAAACGAGAAAAACGAATGAATCGAGCGTCGACATCGTTCCCGATAGTGTAGATGCCAATCGTAGTATACTAAAATTTGTTGGTGGTTCTTCAATTGGGAGGTCTCCACAAAAAGGGCCAATTTCAATGGAGAGATCACTGTCCTGCAGTGGGAAGGGTTAGTTTCCAAGGTATTTCCAAGGCTAGAATTCAACCCTTTCTTGATGAAGCTTTTTGATCATCTTTTTGGTATCAGAAAATGAGATATCTGCAAAATCAAGATGTCTCAGGAACTCTCAACAAACATGCGAGTTCCAAAACTTTGTAATGTTGTAATAAAGTCATATGATGATGAAACTGTCTAATAGTATTCAGTACAAACAGAAGGAAAGTGGGGCTGATCCAAAAGTGGTTAATCAGCAAACCATGTAGCATGATTGTTCTTGTGCTTGTGCAGTTTCAGATTCTGAAAGAGAATCAATGAAGTGTAATTAAAATTTTGATCTCAGAAGCGATACTGTCATGATCTTGCATTTATTGTAAAACAATAGTTCAACTTCTTTCTGTTTATCCCTCTTTTTTCGCCGATCGGTAGAGTAGATTATTGACATATATCATGAGAAATACAACGGGGTACTACAATGAAAAAAAGATAGAGTTGCAATTAAGATATAGCAATTGTGTGAGAGATTCATGGCTATTTTGGAGAGTTTAGATGCAAACTGCAAATATAGGAAGAGGCTGATATAAATTTAGTCAGTTGTGCATGAGTTTTTGAAAAGCTTTGATGCTAATGAACCCTACTTCCACATGTGCAATTCTTAGAGAATGTGAGAAGTTTCATCCAAGCAATTACAGTTTACAACCATTAGATTTCTTGATGTTCGATTCAAGGATAATTTGCCTGATGTTGAAGGATATGCCAGATGATGCCAACGAAAACATAGGAAGCATGGATACTAACACGGGATACAATCCGACACAACACGGATATGGATATGAGAAAATTTTGAGAAATATGATACCGGTGTGGTGGATACAACGGGTACAGCAAGTTAGATTAAAAAGTATTTTCCTATTTCTCAGAATTGCATTGCATAATCGCAAGAATAATATGCAAATGTCACAAGTTTACTTGGTTACTTTTTTAATGATTGATTTAATTTTGCTGAACAATTGTATGACACAACAAGAATATTCAAAAAATTGAAGAAAAAGTAATCCTGTTTTAATCCTATTATATCTTTCTCTCTAAAGAGTAAGCCAGTAAGGTAGTAAAATTCTACACTTTTTTTTTATGCCTTACAATTTCGCTCTCGTACTATGCAAGACGTGTCACAAGTTTAAGTTAGGATACATGACCTAAAACATCGGATACTTGTAAAAATAGAAACCATAATTTTTATATTTGTAGATTTGTGAGTATCCAAGGTTCAAAGTATATATAACTTGCAATTCAAGATGATATGGCAAGTTTCTTACATACAACTATGAAGACACCAAGTGCAACACTTGAACACCATGGATTGCTTTCAAGGTTTACAGCATGAAAGAGAGAGAACCCAAACATGGATTTTCTTTCTTATTGGTGTCCTTCGGATAAAGTGTGGGATAAGTGAGTGTCTGGAGAAGTGTACGTGCTTCCTGGCCTTTAGAAAGGACGGATACAGTAGCAATTCAAAATGCTATGGTATACAGGAATTCACCAGAATACATATGAATTCACCAGAACATACATGTATAACAAAACCAAATCGAGCCTTGTGTCCCAACCAATTGGGGTCGGCAAAACATACATGTATAGTTTTTCAAATTTCTGGCTCTAATATGGGGTGAAGATAATCCCAGGTTAAAGTATTATAGAAGGATGCATTTTAAGAAAACTTGGCATGGAATCTTGAAATTCATACAAATCCCGAGAAGATAGTAGGTGATTGTCAAGGTATAGGTATGATGGATCTGAAATTTTTAAATCGAAAGAAAAAATACTACCATAGGTACATGTTTCCTTTAGGCAGCTAAAGATTCCTCCATGACCATGTACTTGCAAAACAAAATCTCGAGAGAGATGGAGAGGACCAAGACCTTTTCTCTCGCGCAGATACCCCGGTTGAGCATCTTGTCCATCATCCGCAACCACATAGGATGCAATTGGTGCTTTTGTTGGTACCTCATGAAGGTCCAGGTTCTCACCACCCTCTAGAGGAGATGGCACCAGAGTGGGAACTTCTGGCATATCTGGAAGAGTGATCTGGCAATTGGAAGGCGGAGTCACTCCCTTAGATGAGAGAAAAGACTAGAAGGAAACATGGGATAAAAGGAAGGGCTAGAAATATAAATGCAAACAAGAGATCAAGCTCCCAAGAAGCAAAACCATTACTTCTGTGAAAACAATTACTAGCAGTTTGAAATCCACACTTGAACGTCTAAAGCTGCTAATCTCATGTGCGAAGATATCTACAAAACCAAATATAATCTCCCATCACAGCAGCACATGCATGGTAGTTCAATAAGTTACGATATAGTTCCGTTTTGCTTCAGTGAGTGACGCTCAGCCAGATTAAGCTTGCATTGATATACATACTCAGAAATCCATATCCAAGAGGGACATACAGAGTAACTTATTGCCAGCAATGTCCCTCCAGATATGAGTCTGCTTTAAATTCTCTTACCACCAATATGCAGAAGCAAAAAAGGGCTCTAATCAACTTGGAACTTTTTTGTCTATTCGATACAAATTTGTCTATTCAATACAAATTTGTATACCAAAAGACCCCAAATTATTGCTATGTGATCAACATATAAACTGCAAGACAAACAAGTTGAATGATAAATACACAACATCCCCAGAGTTTGGGGAATTACAAGAATCATGCTATATGTTCACATTTTCATGTTCGTGAGATTACTTTTTGCCAGAGTCAGAAGACTCAAAACTCTAAATGAAGACTAAATCTGGTGGGTGGGGGAAGAACAAATTGCTCCGGCAAGCCGAAGGACTCGAATAGAGGTCTGCCTATTGGCAGCTGAAGAAGCCCCAATAATCTATGATGCACGGACATGGGGACAACGAAATTCTAAAAAAATGGGGACACAGACACAGCGGGAGACACGTCATGTGTATATTTATTTATTTATTTATTTATTTTTCAATTTTTTTCCAAGTTTAAATGGCAAAATGTGGAGAAAACGAAAAATCCATAGTTCCAATACCATTTCAATCAAAACAAGACATTCATAAGTTCAATACAACCCTATTGAAAAATTACAGTTTGACCCCCATTTTTTTTAAAATTACACTTTGACCCCCGCCGAGTCCCTATCGGTGTCCCCCCCACGTCCCTAGCCATGTCCCTCTCAAAAATTTAAATTAAATTATAGAACACGCCACGTGGCATGTCCTATACGTGTCCCCGTGTCCTACACTGCAATATGTCAACCTCTAGAGGTGTCAGTGCTTCATAGAGCCCCATCTATACATCTACTTAAATGCAATACTGGAATTCAATTCCCTTCTAATCATATCATGATCATTCGGGATGAGACAAAGGCGATAAATACCATGTCCACCACACAAGAAATTAAGAATAAAGTGAAAGAACACATAGAGGTTATAAACAACCCAGTATCAAAAACCTTGACATGGAGAATTAGGGCATCAAGGTCAGGTGGTTGGGTGAGCTGTGATCCTTTAAGTTTTAACACATGAGCACAAAGAGGCAAGAAAATCATTTTGTTGTCATATGAACATAGTTATGTTTCAATAACCCAGATTTAAATGGACAAGAAGAAACAGCACTTTCGGCAATCTAATTGCCAATACCAGCAAGCAAGTAAACTAGGTTGTGAGCAATGCTTTCTATGCAAGTTATTACAGTTAAGTGTAAAGTTTCACAGCTATTACCATAAACATGGATCCACTCATTCAAAGTATAAGGGCTAAAAAGGCTATAGTATGATTGGCCATGCCATCTTGTATATAGATCATACTAATGTGTCTACTGATAAACCATCTCTAGCCTCTCCTGGGTGATGAAATGTGAACTCGACCATGCAATAGGAACAATAAAATAAAAAAACCGTCCAATCAGCTTGACAAAGAGTGATTACTCAGTCGTGCTGCTGTCAGCAAAAATATATCATTTCTTAACATACTAGTTCTCTCCTTCGTGTTATACGCCTTCTCCTCCTCTTGAATTCTCTATGCTTCTGCATTTTCTCTTTTAGTTACATACAATGCTATTCTGTTGTCTTTACACTTAAATTCTCAGTATTTTTGAACCCTAAACCTCCAATACCTAACAGGTGTCCAAAATATGAGGGGGGTTTTTCATGTTACAGAAGCAACGAGCAGTTAAATCTCTGCCTTATTATTTAGTCCAATTCATTTTATCTTTTTGCAAATGTGAATGCAGTCCAATTCATTTTCCACACAGTACCATAGTATCTTTAACACATTCAACCTATTGGTGGTCTCCATTTCATTCTTGGTTTAAGTATCGGCTACTTGGTCTTGGATACCGACACACTATGATAAACCGGTGCTACCCAAAATTTGCACCTGTATAGGCTGATTCCCAACACACATCACTTCGTATTTGACCTGTTGCCTGCTTCACGGCCGCTATGGGAGATACTTGACTGCTACAACCTCTTTAAGTGTTCTGGCGCCAGACATGATTCAAAAATTTTGGGGTGACTACACCCGATTTATATGATCCATATCATTTGAGACTCCTGCTCTCCTTACCCTACTAACTAAGGTTAATATCACGCTTACCGTCATTTAAAACTTTGCCCTCGACATAGTTGAGAAATGACTAGAACCAGCCAAAACAGCCTGGCATCTTTGGTGCACTCCCTAATATTGGCTCCTAAAATGAGTCCTAAATTTGACACATAACCAAAAGTGGGGTCCAATTTTGTGTGTAAGGATTTGCTAATTTAGGAGTGGGAGGGTACTCCAATGGACTCTCTAAAATTGGCTTATAAAGTGAGTCCTCGAGTTTATTAATGTAAAACAAAAGAAGAAGTAAACGGGTCCCCCACTCCCCGCACTCTCTTCTCTTTCTCTATTTTTTTCTCTTCTCTTGACTCCCGACTCCCTCCCTAAACTTAGGACACCAACAACCAACGTTTTTTTTTTTTTGATCCTCAACCAACAGCCAACCTTGAGAGCCTATCTTAGCAGCTAATGTGCAGAGTCCATTGGAGTACTAAAATGAAGAAATAATTTCTAATTTTGAGCCTAACTAGGAGCCATTTTAGGAGCGCATTGGAGATGCTCTAAGAAAACAAAATTGGTTTTTGTTGACCAGGTACTACCATGGTTCATGAATACAGTGAAATCCAAGCAATTAACTCATTAAAATCATAACAAGACTAGATCTTGTATCAACATTTTCAATTTTTCACCAGAAACCAACTTCCCACACAAAAAACGGGGAAAGAAAAGATGTATTCAACGTGAAAACATATATCGGCAAAAGCAGCTGTACCCGTCACTGAGAATCGCGCAGCTTACGCTTCTGATTCTAGAGAGAGAGGATTGCTCGGTCGACAACGGTGACCTTTTTACCTTTGGTTTCTTCACAGAGTCATGCGTGTATGCTTTACGGCGTTACCAAGTGTGAATGTTTCGCTCCTCGGGTGGCGGTTGGCGGCAGATAGAGGTGGTTCGGTTTTCGATTTACGGTGACAGGCGTTTTGAAGAAATTTTTGAGTACAAATGGGTATAGTCTACGTCTGAGTACGCATTCGAGTCGTCCAAATGTGTTTTAAACGATCAGGATTTAGAGACTGAGAAAGAGGAGAGAGAGAGAGAGTGGTCGGCTGAGTAAGAGAGAGAACTCGGATCTAGACCGTCAAAAACACATTTAGACGGCTTGGATGCGTGCTTGGTACCGCCACGTAGTATCCAATTTGCACAAAAAAACTTGTTAGTGTTTTGACACGAATCCAAAATTACACGACACGAGATGCCCACCCTTAGTCCGCTAGGAGTGAAAACAAGCCGGTTTCATTTAATGGATCGGGTGTTTTTATTACACAACACGAATACGACATGAGATGCTCACCCTAGTCGGCAAGGAATGGAAACGGGTAGTTATCATTTAACGGATCGGGTGTTCTATTACACGACACGAATTTGACATGAGATGCCCACCCCAGTCCGCTAGGAGTGAAAACAGGTGGGTATCATTTAACGGACCGGGTGCTAGAAATTTAGTGGAGTAGTACTATTACTGTAAATCGAAACCCAGTTAGTAGGTTGACATGGGCTAGGGCCCAGCCCATCCAACCAGGCCTGCTTTATTAGGATTTGCAATTCATATGGAGGGCCATAATTGGCTTTGGGTTGTAGTTTTATCCGTTGAATAAATGGGCCGAACTTGGAAAAACCTCCAGAAATTCACTCCGGTGGCCACCATAAGGAATTGCGTACAAGATTTCTATTCGAAAATGTCTATTAGGACAACATTGTGCAGAATAGGATGATGCAGAAATGAACTTATGTATTATTGCAAAATGACACATCTTATTCAATAGCCAATTAGACAACGATACGAACATATTTTGCACATTGGTTTACAAAAAATTATGCTAGTAGCATAACTCTTTTTTATCTAGTCCAGTAGTAGTAAAATACTTTAATTAGGGATAATAGAATGGCTACACACGCCTTGATTTCTAGAATTTTCAACCACGAAGAAGAAAATGCACTATAGGCCGGGCCGGGATGGTTTGGATTTTGACAATTTTTTAAAAGGTCTTACAGAACAAATGAATTAATTGGACTAACTTGGAAGATAAAAATTTGAAAGGAACTCAAGGAAATCTCTCAAATAATTAACAATTGAAGGTTTAGATATGAAATGTACTATTGCTCCAGCAAATCTTGCAAAAACCAAATCATTGTCAAATTTTAAATATATATATATACCAAACTTATTTATTAGTTTGTGAACTTGGAACCCAATTCAGTTTTAGTCGCTGCCAGGTTCAAATGAGATTTTGGAAATTGTGGATTAACCCAATTCAGTTTTGCTGCCAGGTTCAAATAGTGGATTCAAATGAGATTTTGTGGATCAAATTTTCTGAAAATCTTTGATTTTCTTGAAGAGATTTGAAGAACACGCGTAAATTAAGGACTAAGAAGTGACCTTTCTTTTAGGTTTTTTTTTTTTTTTCATTTGATAGAAGAGATCATTTACATTTACATAATATATGAAGTACAAGTACAAACCCAGGTCAGTACATCAATTATAAAAGTCCACGTACGGAAAACCAAACCAAATAACTCAACCAATACAAGAAACAATACTAGGCCAGAAGCAAAGAAAAAAAGAAAAAGTCCCTCCTCTGAGAAAAGAGCACCCACACGCAAGTAGAAATATTCAAACTTCTAATCTCGGAGTGAGATGCGAGAATCCCGACCAATTGAGCTAGCCCCAGTTAATTAATTTCTTTTAGTAGTTAACAGAGTTAAAGAAGAGTAAATTGGAACTTTCAATGTATTTTTTTTTTTGCTTTTTATGTAAGTGGCGCACAAAGAAGGGTATGACAGGCCAGAGGATCCGAAGCCTACGCGTACGACATTCATTTTGAACTTCTTCAAGACGTTTTCAATGACTTTTCAGGTTGTTTTTGTTCTAGATAATATTAGAGAGTGGTTTCAATTCCTCATTGGAAACCTGGAATTCGTAGTCAGTTTTTTGTTAGCTGATCGACCAAAGTTGAATTCAAGGAAAGAAATTATGCTCAACTGATCAAAGCGTTACGCTACGTAATTAATTTTTTAGTTTGATTAATTTGATTCTTCTAGAGAAGACAAAAATATCCGACTTTAGCCTCCCTGCAGTAAAATTAATTGATGCCTTGCATGCCTGGTAGGGAAAACTTCTTCTTCCGCCTAAAAATTTCCGGAAACTACTTGCATTAATTTTTTTTTAGGTAATTGAAATTTACACTCTTATTTATTTTTCCTTATCGTATTTCATTTTGTCATTTTACACCAAGAATTTATCACATCGTCCATTTAAGCGCGGAAGAACGTACCTGCAAATGAAAGAATAAACAGGTCTATATTCTTAGGTGGATAGAAATATGCATACACATGCATGCATATGCATATACACATCTAGAGGCATGTAGAGAGAGATGACCAGGGTGTCTGGTCGGGTAGCGATCGAGTTTCCTCCCCCCACACAGGGACGGATTTAGAAATATCGTTTAGTGGGGGCACCTTATTAATCATAGGGGCGAAAATTTATTTTTATAGTTAACTACAATAAGATTGTTACATAATTACGGCATGCAATACAAATTACAAAAATATATAACACACACTTTCACTTAAATTATGTAAAAATAAACACAAAATCTCAGACAAAATTTGAGAGTATGTTTTACATAAACATCGACAAGTTTTAGAATGATCAATATAGTTTTATTAATGATATTATTTTAAAATATTGCTCTTAGACGGTTAAAAATAAGTATAATTAAGAAAGAATCGATCCACGTAGACAAATACTTCGAAAATCAACAAGTATAAATGCACCATATGATGAAATTGAAACATAAAAACTAGTTTTAATGTATATTTTCAAGATATACGCACTTATTTATGTGTAGTAGCACACTTAATTTCATAATTATGCAAAACATACAAAAATATAACAAAATTATTTTAATTTCGAGCGGGGGCACGTGCCTCCCTTTCCCTCTGTCCCTGCCCACACAATCGATCAGGATTCAATATTTCTAGGGATCGAGTTGTAAGAAAGTAATTTTTTTTTTTTTTTTTGAATTCTCGTGCCTTCGACTGGACCACCAGATGATAAAACCGTCTTGTACGTCACTTAATAACATGTCGTTGTTAATAGTCAGGAGAATTATGTAGTCAGCATTGACTACTTGCTTTGACAGTTATATATCTTAGTTCATGTTTACATGACATGTTGAATAATTCAATGAATTAATTTCATGTGTGTGATCCCGAACCTACGTAGGTAGCAGGCAGCTCTCCTGCTCGCGGGTCCCTTTCCAGATTTCTTTCTACTTCAACTCATTCATTCAAGCAATGCAAAGAAGTTTGAAAAAACTAACTCCAGAAGTGCCAATTTTGATCACTTTTTCTTATTCTAGGTAATTAAGGAATATAGCAAACGAACACTCCGAGAACTTACCGCATGAATTATATTAATGTAACATAAAACTTTTAATCAGGTCATATCTAGGGATCGATATTTTAAAACTCTGGTTAAGGATCGTTAATTATATTTAAGCAAATTATGTCACGAAAACGTGCATGGTGTGTTCTGCATTTTCTATGGACCCATTTATCTGCAAATTAGTACAAGAAAAGTACTACTCCTTCCGTCCCTTTTTAAGTGTCCTGCTTCGTAATTTCAACTTATTAAAAAAATATCATCATTATACATTTCACATCAACTTTTTCTTCCACTTTCCCTACTTACCCATCATCATTACTTTTTTACTCACTTACTTTTCAAAAAGAAATCTACTTTTAGGGATTAATAGACAGTGCACCAACTTTTACCCACGAACTTTACAAAATGGACACTTATTAAAGGACAATCCAAAATAGAATACAGGGCTATAAAAAAGGGACGGAGGGAGTACTACTTACGAGTATTTAATACTAATTATATTTACGAAGAGAAAAACAGCAGCCTGGTCCACACGAATTGATCTCAATAAATAAAGTTGCATGCATCACATGCTTGACTACTTTCTAGTTTGTAGATTACTCCACTCCATGTGTTAGTTCCCGAGTAAAAGTTGAAATCCTAAAGTACGTACACCTGCAAATTTTTGTAACTAAGCCATACATGCCTTTTGGGCTAAATTTTTTAATTTGGTCCTTTGGACAAAAGTTTTTTTTTGGTACGTATTTTTCTACTATCAATTTTTACTAGATTGGGCTATCTTTTTTTGGATTAGTTATTCGTCGATTTTTTGTTAGCTGACCAAAGTTGAATTCCTTGAACGAAATTATTCTCAACTAAAAGTGTTACGCAAGAACCAACTCTACCATATCCCATATCTTTCGTCAACCAAATCAAACTGTAGATTGTTCGGCTCGTCTTGGGCCTCAGCAAGAGGAGGAGCTGATAGTTACTAGTAGGCGTCCCTTTTGCTGCTAGGGAATTTGTGATACTTGATGCTATGGGTGTGGGGCACATTGGGATCTAGTGGTGGAACTTGTTTCCCTTGAACTCATCGTCTGTATTATGCTACTAATTAGTCTCTATGACTCTGTTTTCCTAGCATAACGTAATCTAATCACTTCTGTTTGACAAAAAAAAAAAAAAAAAAAAGGAAAAAGAAAGAAGAAGAAAGTTTTACGCTGCGTAAATAATTTTCAAGTTTGATTAATTTGATTCTTCTAGAGAAGTCAAAAGTATCTGACTTTAGCCCCCTGCAGAAAAATTGTTAGAGCTAGATGACTTGCAATGCATGGTAGGGAAGAAGACTTCTTCCGCCGCCTACAAATATCAGGAGACTACTTCCATTAAATTTTAGGTAATCAAAATTTTCATTATTATTTTTGAGAAATGATTTTGTCACTCCCTTTTTTGTTAACGACACTCCTCTGCAAGTGTATTTTTGGTGCAAAATACACTTTTAGGGGAGTGACGTTAACAAAAAAGGAAGTGGCAAAATCAGCAGCCTTATTTTTTCCCTTTATTTTGTCATTTTACATCAAGAATTTATCACATTAATTGCCCATTCAAGTGCAGGAAAAACCTGCAAATGAAAGAATAAACAGGTCTCTGTTCTTAGGTGGATAGAAATATGCATATATACACAGCAAGCACGTACATATATAGAGGCATGCAGAGAGAGATGACTATGGTGTCTGGAAGGGTGGTGATTGCTTCTCACACAATTGATCAGATTTCAATTCTAAGGGTCAGGTCGCAAGAAAATAATTTTGAATTTTTTTTTGAATTTTCCTGCCTTTCACCGGACCATCAGATAAAACCTTCTTCTCTGACTTAATATATAATATGTCGTAGCTAGCTAGTTAATTGTCAGGAGAATTATGTGTGTAATCTCGAACCTACGTAGGTAGCAGGCAGCTCTCCTGCTCGCGGGTCCCTTTCCAGATTTCCTTCTACTTCATGCAATGCAAAGTTAGAAAAAACTCTAGAAGTGCCAATCGATCACGTTTTCCGATTCTGGGTTAGGAAATATAACAAATGAAGACTCCGAGAAATTACGTACACCTGCATATTTTTGTAACAAAGCTATATCTGCACGCCTTTTGGGCTAAATTTTTTGGTCCTTTGGACAAAGTTTTTTTGAAATAGATTGAGGCTATTTTTTTTTTTATTGAATTAATCATTTGTCTTGACGAGATGAAGGAATTGGAAAAACTTTAAAAAACAAACCAAAGTTTAAAATAATTTAGAAAAGAAGAAAAATATATAGTACTACAGTCTTTTAGTGTCTTTTTGGTGCTATCTTACATTCATTTTTTAAAACTTTGGTCTATGGCTTTATATATATATATATATTTTTCTCATCGAGACGAACGACGTGACGTAAAAATAAACCAGTGAAAATATATGTATGACACCAGTTTAAAATTATTCATTCGACGAATTCAGTAGTACTTCAATGGTGATCTAGAAGGAAATGACTGCTGAAAAATGAAAATCAATGAAATGGTTTTGAGTCTTTTGACAACCTTAAATTAAAAGAGTAGATGGGACTAAAGGCAAGGACGGAACCATAATTTTACTCAAGCAGTGGCGAAATATATACAAAAAAAATCTAGTGATGGCGAGACTATATAAGTTGGGCATAATTTTTTTAAATATAATAATTGCATTTTCTAAAAATTTTGTCGTGACGGTCGCCGCCACTAGACCCCACTGATCTCATCCTTGACTAACGTTCGGAAATTTGACCTTTCAAGGACGAAACATTGCTTGGAAAGATAGCAACATTATTTTTTTTATGGACTACCAAAAAAAAGAGAGAGACCCAAAAGGATACAGTTAAGCACGGACCAACATGCAGTAATTAAGACGTGAATAATGCATAAAAAAAAAAATACGTATAATTTTTTTCTCAAAAGGATACTGTTAAACATTATATATTGCTTGCAATATTTTTTTTTTCCTCGCACATGTGTATATCAACGCCCGTAATTTCCCCTTATAAGGATGGTACGTGGATGATGATTGCGAGGTTTCTTGTAATAGCTTGCGATTTGGTTCTTGGTTGGTGGATCTGTTTTTTTTGTTCTGTCGTTTTCTATTTCTTTTCTCCAGCGAGGTTTCCTCCAGTTCGGAAACCTCTACCCCGGACTTTGGTTTTTCAAGATCCGGTGTTGGCTTTTGGAATTTTTTTTTTTTTTGGGTGTTGGTTGGTTTGGTGTTTATGGGATCTGCTCGATCTATTGCCTATTGATCGGCTATTGCGGTTGCACGTTCATTAGCAAGATCAGTGTCACAAGGTTTTGGCATCAGAGAAATTAGGCCTTTTGACTGGTTATTGACTCATTCGGGAGAGATAACTGTCTTCTTCGATGTATTCAGTTCTTTTGAATGTTCAGCAATGAATCTTTGATCTACCTTTTTGATAAAAAAAAAAAAGTGCACATAAATTAAGTAATTAACACCTCACCAAACTCGTTGATCAAAGTATGGACTACTTTTTAATAACTCAGGTATTTAGATCAGTTTATATGTATCTCGACTAATTTTAGAGCTAGGACTAATACTATCACTCATTTGTGGGGTTCCAATTAAAACCAAAACAAAATTTCATACGGACTACGGACCGACCACACAAAATGTATTTTCTAATTATTTAATCGTGCCAGCATTTTTCTAGTTAAGATAAAAAAAGAGGCTAAAGTAGCAGTTACGTTGTCGGCGGGTAGATTAGTCGCTTCACCTGTCAAGCCTCCTCCTCAGAAAGTTCTAACGTGATGCAGAGATCTTCTAGTCTTCACCCTTTTTTTGGTTAGGAGTATTTTCTAAGCTAATCTTCCCACATTTTCTCCTACTTTCCGTGACTTTTTGACTGGAGTCACTCCTAAAATAATAAACAAGATATGCGATAAGCTAATAAATAATTCCGCAAACGGACAAAGGTTCAAAAGAAGGGATTCGGGCACCCTGTAAGGCACAATTATAGTCGTTCAAAAATACTTTCAACAGTCCGGATTTAAAAATAATTTGTTCAAGGGAAGAGTAAATCCAAACTGTTGAAAACACGTACTCGTGAACGATTTGGATATCCGAGCAGAGTGCACTACAAGAAGTGTCCCTGCAGGATTTCTGATTCCCAAAAGAAGTCAAACCAATATAGGGACCTTGCATATGCAAATGAACATAGTTTTGTTTTCAATCAGTGATCACTTGATATAATATTGAAATCTCTTTCACGTAGTAAATTTATGTTTTGAGGTTAGATATATAGTTTCTATATGGTATCAGCGCCCATTTCACCCTACATTTTAAAGAAAAAATTTACATTTCACACCCCACAAAAGAGGGCACAGTGATAAACACAAAAGATGTTGCATGCAACATACCTCAAAACGAGCTGCACGTGAGGTTAAGAAAACACAATCTTACATTGTTTGAGTATAGAATGAATGATCCCTTAATATAATGTTGGAACCAATTAATCCACCTAATAAGCTTAAATTTTTGTGTTGGATATAAAGTTTTTATCATTCCTAACTAGGACGACTCCAAAAATTTACTTCTTCAATGACATAAATGTATAGAAATTGTTTATGATACAATACTTAATATGTTTTTTATTTGTGTAAAAATCAAGTTGGTGTTGACGCGCTTTTCTCCAAGAAGTAGGAGAAAAAGAGCCCCAACGCAAGTTGGCGGGCGATCGAGAAAATGCGCGGGCGTGCCCGGACCACGGTTGGTCCGTTGCGAAAATTGATGCGTGTGCACGAAAATCTGATTTCAAACAAGAAATTGTGGGTCCTTTGCACAATGAAGTGGACTTCAAATTTTCACAAGCGATGTGGAAAAGAAAACCGTAGAAATGGAAGATGCTAAGGATTTCCATTAACGAAATAAAGGTTACAATTATGAAGTTGCAGAAAAGGAAATAGTACTAGACTACGAATACCGGAATTAGGAATTGAGAGATAAACTAGCTAGCTGATGTGAGAGTTGTGTGGTCGGGGACCCTTTTTCCTCCTTTGCTTCTTGATTTTTACAGAGGAAACCATGGCAGGTGAACCAAGGTGGGGTATTAGCCGACATCACGGAAAGATCACGGCAACAATCAATCAGAATCATGATTAGTACCATAATTATTGGATTATTATTCTACATTCCATACTTATCCTTTCCTATTTAGTGGCATCTCTGTCCTTATGACTGTATTCTACAATTAATTCTATGGAGAAACAATTCATTTTCAATAGAAAGTCTCGATTTATCAGTGGGTGAACCTTGATTGCTCGCAGGAGCAGAAATTGATATCCACGTCTATCCATTTGGATATTTTCAGTGCAAATCATTAGCCGATTACACCACTAATTCTCTTGTTGCACCAGGCACTGCCATGTGCATGTCCACTTTCCCCATCAAAGGGATCTTATACTCATCAAATGCTCGGCAGAACATGGGCAAGAATTCGCGACGTTGCGCTTTCACATTGACGGTCATTTTTTAGTATGAACAGTTGGGATGCGTTTATTTTATTTTTGTTGGTACATACTATCAACTTGCTCACAAATTTAAGTGAGTTTTCATGTACTGTCTGTGCGACATATAATAAAAGAAAATCAACTGACACATGATAACAAATTAGTGTTTTTTTTTTTTTTAAAGTCTAGAAAATTTATTTTAACCCTCTCAATCCCTGTAGAGACTAGAAGCTGTCCCCCGTCCTTAACCAAACAGTGCGAGAAATTAAAAAAACCACCCAAAAAAAAAGACCCGAAGAGATTACAACAATATCTTTTCATGTGTGAGAAAGTGGATGAATGCTAACAGAATAGGAGCATATTATTATAATTTCAAATAGGAAAAAAAACAAAAAGTGGATTGTAATATCTAAATTAAGGTGGACTACCGAACTTGATTTTCATGTATGTTTAATGTTCACACTGAATGAAGAAAAGTGATTTTAGCACTCTAAATTAGCCATTGACATTCCATTTTTTTTCTATCTTTATTCTAAGGGAAATTATCAAATTATCCTTTTTTTTGTCAGTATTCATCCACTTTTTCAAGCATAAAAGAATATTGTTGTAATTTCAAATTAAAAAATAAAAATAAAAAGTAAAATGTCAATAATTAAAAATAAAGTGTCAAAATTAATTTCCATAAAGTAAAGATTCCCTCAGGAAAAATAAATGATTGAGAAAGTAAATAGGCGGTGTAAAGAGAAATACGTTCGGAATTGGATCACTTCATCAACGCGTGGGGTCATTGTTATCGTTGTGATTCCCACTTTTTCAAGTGGTACTACTTCTAGAATCGTGGGTATTATTGGCAATTGACGCAGCAATTTCTAGAAGAAATTAATCGGTGGATGATCTCATGGAATCATGATAACAGTTTAACTGAAAATTTTGGGACAAAAAATGCATAAACAATCTACCCTACCCGATGAATAGGAACGGAATCAAGAGTTTTTAAACGCGGGGGCCGAATTATAAACAAGATTTTGAAATTTTGAGGTTCGGAAATCTAATGTTTTGTTTGGTTTAGGTTTTGAGGAAGGTTTTTTGGATAGTAAGTGAAGAGAGATAGAAAGAGGAATGAGATAAATAATTGAACAAAAAACTTATGGGAGACTGTTGCGCATAGAGAGAAATTGGGTTTTGGGACTCAAAACGAACTCATTTTTAAAAAATTTAAATGTCTAAATAACACTCAATACAAAATAACATATCTAGGTGTACTTTACAAACAAAAAAATACTTGCAACTAATATTAATATATAAAATTTAAAAAAAAAAACCCGAAACAACATAGGGGCCATGGCCTCCATTCACTCACACCTAGATCCGTCTCTGCCGATGAACTAGTGGGTACAGAGCAACGGTCAAGGGTTGAACCCACTCAGAAAGAATGTTGTATGCACGCTGTCCAGATGGATGGAGGAGTCTCAATTCACCCGTTGGTGCTTGGCACGGTCAGAAAAATAAAGAAATAAAGTTGCACGTTCACTAACACATTCTGAGTTTTGCTGAGATAGTAAACGCATGATCTTAAGATCACAAAATGATCTCCTTGCATTGTTCTGTGCCATATAATTGTTCCTTTTTTTTTTTGGAAAATGATTTTACCACCAGCGGAGTATGGAGAGATGGAACATGGAGAGGAATTGATTTTAACATGAAGTATGCTTTTCCATTAGACCTTTGCCCCTCACAATTAGGGGTGCTAATCGAGCTAAACAAGCCAAGCACAATTTTAATTGCTTAGGCTTGGCTAGACTCTTTATACATGTGTTCAAGCTTTACCCGAAAGAAATCTAATGGGGGATTTGGGGTCAAAAAAATGGTGCAACAGAACCTTGCCCTCTTGGCAAAATGGTGGTGGAGATTCGGCAGGGATAAAGAAGCTCTTTGGGTGAAAGTGATCAAGGGAAAATATGGATTGGATGCTAATTGCTGGTTACCCTATGTTCGTACCTCTGGCTCATCATCAAGAATATGGACAGTCATATGCTCTGTGGACAGCCTCTCATCTCATCTGGCCTATTCCATTCGAGACAGCTTTCGAGTCCGAGTCAATTCAGGCGATGCAACCGTGTTTTGGGATCATGTCTGGTTAGGTGAGTCAGCGTTGAAAGAAGATTACCCCAAGCTATTTTCTTTATCTACCCAAAAAGAGGTATTGATCAGCAACTTGAGGACTGCGGGATCTTGGGATTTATTGTTCAGGAGAGACATGTTTGGCCGAGAGAAGCAAGAGATGGAGAACCTGAAAGCGAGACTCCAACTAGTTGTTCTAAACCCTTCGAAGCCTGATGTCTTGCAGTGGAAATGGACAGGTGATGGAATTTTTTCAGTCAAGTCAACCTATGGGCAATGGGAAATGCAAAACCATTCGAGTTGTGCTTTGCTAGGCTCTCTTTGGAAGAATCTGGCCCCCCCTAAGGTCGAAATATTTGCTTGGCTGGCGGTAAAAGAAAAAGCAGTTACAACGTCAGTCCTTTTTAGCCGAAACTTGATCAATGACATTCAATTAGCTTTGTGCCCTCTATGTTCCCTGCATCTTGAAACCCATCAGCATTTGTTCCTCCACTGTCACTTCTCCTGGAATGTTTGGTCGATTATCCTAAATTGGAGGAACATCAATTGGGTTTGCCCAATCTCAGTACTTGATTTAGCAAACTGGTGGTTTACTAATGGATTTTTTAACTGGGAGAAATATGTTTGGGAAGTTTGTTTCTATGCTACGCTGTGGTCCCTTTGGTTGGTAAGAAATGACACTATATTCAACAACTCTTCGAAACAAGCTTGGGAGGTAGGGGATTTAGTCAAAACTAGAGTTGTGATGTGGATAAAGGCGAAGTTCGACATCAAGGTCTATTCTATTGAGGAGTTCAAGATCTTCTTAGACGGTGTCCGAAAATTGAGAGTGTAATCTAGTTTTTAGGAGTGTGTCCAACTATCGGTTGGATGTGGTTTTAATTTTGGGCAGTGCCAAACTCTTTCTTTGGTTGTTTCTTTCCTCTCGATGTACCCCTTTCGAGTTTTAATAAATGTTTCTTTTGCCGAGCAAAAAAAAAAGCTTGACTTGATCTTGAGAATTTTTTTTTTAGACTAATTATTCAAACTTAGCTCACTTTTGAAGTTTTGTGTTTGTTATAAGCTTTGCTTGGCTCGTACAATATGCAAATCAATCTCAAGTTTTCAAGTTTGAGCTTAAGCTCGTGAAATTTCTTGCTTTCAAGCTTGAGCTGAAACTGAAGCTCATTAGATTCAATTTTTCATCTCACATTGGAGGTTTCCTATCTAGATTAATACTATAAAACTGGAAAAAATATCGATATGAAAGGTAGATTCAGATATCATATTTTGGGATATTTGTTAGGGGGTATTTGAGGTAGTGAAAAATTTGTAGATTTTTATTTGTGATTGAGAAGTTATTAGGTGTTTTGGTAGTGAATAAGTTGAGAAATGTTAAATTATTTTCGGTAGTGAATAAGTTAATGAGTTTGTAAGCAGAGTTACTATAGCAATTTTTTTTTGTTGACAATTTTTTTGTTAGTAGAAACAAGATGGTAAAATGCTGA
Organism: Rhododendron ovatum; assembly: GCA_019656835.1. Classification (NCBI taxonomy): domain Eukaryota; kingdom Viridiplantae; phylum Streptophyta; class Magnoliopsida; order Ericales; family Ericaceae; genus Rhododendron; species Rhododendron ovatum. The sequence goes on along the minus strand of CM033802.1, from coordinate 9,718,350 downwards.
AATTTTTTTGTTCGTAAAACGAGATGATAAAATGCTTTAAATTTTTAATATTTTTTATTAGTGGAAACACCTCCTTAGTCGATCTAACCCTATATTTGTAGTGTTTATGATGAAATGATCCTTCTGTTCACGAACCTATCGAATCAAACACTCATACGTTCAAACTTGGGCTTGAATTCATAAAACAAATTGAAAAATGTGATTGAGCTTGTCTTATATTTTTTTAAACAAATTTGAACAAATCAAAATTGAGCCAAGTGCGAGTTGTTTAGTTCTTTTAGCAATCCTACCTATAGTTATTAACGGATTTCTATATATATAGTTATTTCTATATATATATATAGTTAAAATAAGGACCTCCCCATTTCTCCCATTTTCCGATCGAATTTCGATGATCCGAACCGCTCAATATGTTCAGAACGTGATTTTAAGGGTACTTGTGAGTAATCGGCAAAAATAAAGACCGGGAAGGGCTTGATTGGAGCAGTTTTTATTTGAACCGTTTGATAAAAATATAACAAAAACTGCTCGGATGAAGCCCTTCCCGATTTTTTTTTTTGCTAATTTCTCGCGAGTACCCTTAAAATCACGTTTTGAACACATTGAGCGGCTCGGATCATCAAAATTTGATCGGAAAATAAAGGTCCTTATTTTATTGAAATGAGATGGTCCTTAAGAGAATGAGACTCTATATATATATATATATATATATATATATGTATGTATTACTGCAAGACGTAGATGAGAACACAGCGACGAGTCCCACAACACGGATTCTGGGACGAGAAAGGCGTATTCTCAAGTGATTTTTCTAGAACTCTTTTTGCTTTTACTTTTACATTTTTTTCTTTTACTTTTACATTTTTTTCTAAAAGGTAGCTCATCTAGAACCTTACTACATTTAATGGCATCATGAATCGATTGGATGGAAATCCGGAAAGTTTAACCTAACCTATCAGAGACCTAATCAATACACATGTAGCAGTAAATGCATTCGGTTAACTAAATCGAGCCCGGATTCTCTGTACCAAAATCTTTTGTGCCTTTGTGGTGAGGGGTTTTTCTACCGTTAAAAACATAAAAATAACAATTCAACGGCCGAAAATCCCCCGGAACAGAGGCACATGGGTTTTTGGGACAGATGAGATCGGACCTCCAACTAAAACATTTCGTCAAAAAAAGAACAAATATTTGTTAACGTAATTGATAGTTTCGACAGACGGATGTTTAAAACAATTAAATTCTCCTGAAAATTAATTGTACTAAATTACTACTTTGTTTGCACATTTTTTAAATTCTAATTTATTAGGAGAACACAATAATTTTTTTTTGGGTGTCAATGTGTGTACAAGGGCTCGAACCTTTGACATGACAAATGACATCACAAGAGAGTGTCACCGCAAGGGAAATCAAAACTTTGGTGATCACAATAATTACCTTTGAAGAGTTTTGATTTTCTAAGATTGCCCTTCATTTTGCTTCCAATAAATGGGAGTGCACATCCTCTGATAGTGTATGAATTTTTTGAAAGAGAGGGTACTAAGGGAATTTTAACAAGTCGATAAATATTTTGACACGCATAAAAGTAAAAAAAAAAAAAAATTACTAGTTCGTATGGTGTACGTACTACTATTTTGAGGAAACAATAAAAGTATTATCTAGAGCAGTACTCATCTGGCCTCTTTTTTTTTTTTTTTTTTTTGGGTAATTCTCCTCTGGCATCTTAATCCCTCTACGCCTATATATATCCATGCAAGGATACACGTTTCTCTCCACAACACAACAGACTCTCTCTGCTGATCAAAAAAAAAAAAAAAACATACTCTCTCTCTCTCTCTCACTACCAATCTAACTTCTCCCTCTCTCTCTCTCTCTCTCTCTCAAATGGCTCCAGCAACTTCACTTTTTGTCGAAAACCCAATTGAAACTCCTTCTCAAGCATCAAAGAGAATAAGCGTCAAAGCACTGGTGGAATCTCCTGGTCTCGCGTCCATCCCTTCTAACTATTCCTACTCTTCGAATCCTAACGAATCTGCTGCTTCTAACCCCGATGAAGATACATTCCCCATCATCGATTTCTCGTTGCTCACATCTGCTGATCCTCATCAACGCTCCAAAACCATCCAAGATCTCGACAGAGCCTGTCGAGAATGGGGTTTCTTCATGGTAACTAGTACATAGTATTTGATGAATTTGTAAATTGCACGTTGTCTAATATGGAGTACCACACACTTTTTTTTTTTTTTTCCTGGTCAATGCCATAAATCATTCAAAACTCGAAGACATCACAGAATTTATCAAAAGATAAGCAGAAAATCAAAATTATCTAATCCTAGATACAGAAGCCTACTGCAAATGCAGGCCGGCAAAACGTCAGCACTTAAAGAACCAAATGCCGGCACGTCCTTGTCAGCAGATATAGATGACAAATCTGGTCTACCACACGCTTACTTAAACCACGAAATTAGTGAGATAAATAAGAGAACATTGGTGGGTACAGATCTAGATAAAGTAATATTTAAAGTCATTCGAAGTAGTGCCCACAAAATAATGGGAAGCCCTATATATGTGCTTTGGAAGATATCGGTGAAATTTTTGTCCAAATCTGTGCACATAATTATCTTTGTCATTGTATATAATTTATGTGATTTACGTTCACGCAAGTGAATCTGGACCATTTAAATTAGTACTTTATTTACACGGTTCAATTGGGTGTCAAATCGATTGACGTGTTGTGAGCACTAAATCATCGGCACTGTTGACTAACTTGGCTCATGTAGCATTCACTTGACATTTCAAACGATTTTAAAACGTGAGCGGTGTATATTATTAATCACATATTTTTTTTATATATAATATTTTTATTTTATTTCGTAATTTCTGCAACCTTTGTGAGTGCTAATTAACATTAATTGATGTTCTTTTTTTTTTTTCTGGGATCAGCTGGTGAACCATGGCGTTTCAAAGAGCTTGATGAAGGAAGTACTGGAAGGATGCAACGAATTCTTCAATCTGCCGATGGAGGAGAAGATGGAATTCGAAGGGAAAGACATTTGGAAGCCCATCAGGTTCGGCACCGGCATCGATGTCAAGGTTGAGAAATTCTTCTCCTGGAGGGATTTCTTGAAGTGCTATGTCCACCCTCAGTACAACTTCCCCAACAAACCCAAAGGTTTCAGGTACAAATCACATTGACGTCTTACCTAATTAAACTACAACACGTTAAGTTTTTCTCTATCATGATCAATTCAAATGTACTATGTCCAAATTTTGAACACATCTAGTAGTGCGGCCCACCACTGATGGCAATATTTGAAGTCAGTGCATGAATATGGCTGGGAGGAGAAATTTTTAGGTGCCGGCTCGCTCAGCGCATTTGGATCGTTCATTTCGGTTTTGGACGGCTCAGAGAGAGAAAAAGAGGAGAGAGTGGTGAGGTGAAAGAAAAGAGAGTTTCAATCTGAGCCGTCCAACACACTTCTGAATGACCCAGATAGGTTGCTCGGGCACCACGAGAGCACGACCACGTGGTACCCACTTGGCACCCAAAAATTTCTCGGTTGGGAGGTACATTTAAAACATGTGCGTCATTGAGGACCTCTTACTATTTTGTAGGTCCTACGTTTATATCGGATGATATATCTAATAACTTTTGGACTCTTTCTTATGAATATACACTCTAAAATATAATTTCTATATGTTGTTTGAGTAGAGCACGGAATTAAACCAAAACATGTTGGTTAAAATTGTGTGGAAATTTTGATTATGCAGCGAGGTTGCGCAAGAATATACCAAAAGAAGCCGAGAAGTGATTAAGGAGCTGCTGAGAGGGGTATCGGAAAGCTTAGGATTCGAAGGGTCCTACATAGAGAAGGCAATGAATTTGGACTCCGGTTTGCAAATATTTGCAGCGAACCTCTATCCGGTTTGTCCGCAACCAGAAACTGCAATGGGCATCCCTGCGCATACCGATCACGGCCTTTTAACCCTACTCATCGAGAACGATATCGGGGGCCTGCAAATTCAGCACAACGGAGAGTGGTTCAATGTGCATCCACTTCCCAACTCTTTCTTGGTTAACACTGGTGATCATCTCGAGGTAAATTCACTCTCTTTTTAATAGATAAGGCAACATCAGGTACTTGCTCAGCAAGTGCTCAATGCCGGTCAATCGGTTATATTTCTATTTAGCTCACACAATATTTGGGTTTTTGTTATGAATTAGATACTGAGCAACGGGAGATACAAGAGCATCAAGCACAGAGCAATTGTCAACAACAAAGCTACAAGGATATCGATAGCCTCACCACTTGGACCGTCGCTTGATACGGTGGTTAGCCCAGCACCGGAGCTGATGGAGCGGGAAAATCGCCCGGCAGCGTTCTTGCCGATGAAGTATAAGGAATATATGGATCGCCAACTCGAGGGGAAACCCGTATCTGACAGTGTTCGAGTCCCGGTTGCTTAGTTCGGATGTTGAGCTAGCTAGTTAGCCTATGTAGTAGTTTACTCTCCTCCATATAATAAAATTACATGTACTTTTTCTTGTGTATTGGATGATTATATGAAAATAAAATGGTAGCATGCATGGTTTATATTTTATTTGAGTAACGTTCTACTAATTTGAATGCCGGCGCAATCTTAACAAGTTGTTTGGACAAATATATATGTGACATCACTTATCCGGAAAGTCTATGCTCCCGAAAAATGTTGTTGGTCCAAAGGTCGAGAATTTTTTTAGTGCCGAGCGGGTATATTCTATGTGATGCCCGCTCGCACTTTCAAGCCGTCCGATGCACTTTTGGACGGTTCAGATTGAAACCTACTCTCTCTTATCACTCATCCTCTTTCTCTATCTAAATCCGAACCGTTCAAAATCGCACTGAACGGCTCGAATACGGTGAACGAATACTATGTGGTACCCACCGACACTAAGAAATTTCTCCCAAAGGTCGCATATTAATGTTTCCCTTAAAGTGACCAATAAGAGAATTCAATGATTTTTGATGCTCCGCCACTCTGTTTTCTTTTCGACAAGGGACATTATTGAGGCACCCATGTGATTGTGTCCTTGGAAGAACGACACGAAATAAATTAATTTTCCTGGAAAAATTGAGGAGTTTAATAGTAATCGTTTGATGTCGTGTAGTTGTGGGCCCTAGATAAAGTAAATCTTTTTTAAAGGTAACTTTCATTGTGATCTTAATGAGTTTCCCACTTCCCAGGGTTTCGTTTCCCTTTCTACTTCTAGATGCATTGTTTTCTGTTCACATACGCAACATCGTACTTTTCCCGTCCCAAATTGGATGTCAATTTTTAATATTGGTTCTAATTTCAATTTCTTATATCTTTCAAAATAGATTTCAAAAATATATAATATGGATCTTCTTTTATCCATTTTGGGATAGAGCTAGGGCGTAGTTTATATCATTAGTAATTTGCTGGCCAAATAAACAGAACGGGCCCTTTTGAGGCTCTGAACGAGATTAGAAAATGGGGCCTCTCTCATGTTTTCTGTATAATATAAATTGTTCGATACGAGAAACAAAATTACCCTAGGCTGCTGTTTGAAAGCATCTTTTTGTACAACTAGAACATTTGTTCGCAAAAAAATTAGAGGAAGTAGGGATTGAACTTGCGACCGGTTGGAGAACAAGAGTACTTGCCGCCATGCTACATTACCCAGTTTATAGAATGTTTTACATAAATAATATTTAGTATATTCCCATATTTTGGAGCCTTATAACTGGACCGAAAATTGGAAGCCCTAGGCAGTCGATTGGTGGGCCAACGCCCAGGGTCGGCCCTGCAAATAAAATAAATAATGGAAACGTCAGCTATAAGAGTGATACTGAAAATTGGAATGCATGCAAAAAAAGCCAAAAGGAGTATACAAAAAAGTTATAGTGATTTCCACATCAACAGATCTTTAGTCAGCGGATTTGATTATGATCTTCTAGCTTTCATTGTGCACCGTTAGGTTAGGTTTGGCTTAATTTATTTATTATGAATTCTATTTATTTGAATTTTCGTTAGTTATAGGTCAATTTTTTGAATTATTCATGTACATTGATGATGAGAAAGACAAAACAAAAAATGTGATTTTTTTTTTTTACAAAAAAATTGACTAAATACAAAACAAGCAATAAATAATCCTTTAATATATCTTTTACTCCTCTGAATTCTCTAGAGGCTTGAACTACAATTTATTTATTTATCTTTTTGAAGGGAATATTATGAAATACTTTGACAAAAAAACGTAAAAATCATTAATCACAGCGCAATAAACCAACCGTTTTGTTAAGGGGAGCTTTAAACTGATCATAAGTTGGTTTAATAGCATGGGGACATCACGATTGTTTCGTACGTTATGGTGTCTTGTATTTTTTTATCTTTTTAATCTCTAGTTAACAAAACTTTTCTTTGTCATTCAAATAAAAAAAATCCCCCCAAGAATGGATTGGATCGAAACGATTTTCCTGTCGACGCCCTTTATGTCAGCATTAATTTCTAAGCGCATGAAATCTCCCTAGCCAATTTTCCATTTTTCATTATTGAAGCAGAAGGTGCTGCCTTTGGTACTGCTCTTGTATTGGGCGCAGATGACTTTTTATGGTTACGGTCCTTACGGACGCACCTGTATTTCCGGTTGAAATTATGATCAGTTTGATTTTTGTCCTTCCCAATTAAACAAAGTGAACCAACTGGCCCTTTCACCTCCTCGTTTTACGTTAGCTTTGGTCCTGATAGTGACAATAATGGGGGTCGGTTTGAAATTAATTAACTTTATTGGATTACGTAATTCTATATATAAACAGATACATGCACTTGTTGGATTATGTACGTTCCTTATTTAGTAAATCGTGAGGTGATCCGATTTTGGTTTTTCAGATTCCAAATTCACATAGCACACCAAAACAGGACACGAAACGAGATCAATCACAAGTAGAACACGAGAAATTTAAGGTAAGTTTTTGGAGTGATGAGTGGAGAGGGACCGATAGAGAAATGAGAGTAATAATTGAAAAGAAAAATTTATTGGAGTTGGGTTTTGAGATCCAAAACGAACATAGTTGGTTCTATGCAATTGGGTAAATCCACAGGGGTTGGGGGCTGCGAATTGGCTATTTTTGAACAAGTTCACAACCACTCAACCTCACATACAAACAATAATTTCTTATTGGATGTATTTTCTAATTTCTTTTTCCTTTTCTTTGTTGCCTTCTCTATGATTTAAATCTTTCTTGTATCTAGAGTTGTGGCCGCCTTGATGTACCCTTTTGTCCAATTTGAATAAAATCTTATTTGCCGATAAAAAAAAAAAAACAATAACACAACCAGAATTAATTCTAATATTAGGAGCGTTGCAATTGCTCAAATGGAGATAAGGTACCCATCAGAGTGGGCTAGCTCTAGGAATTGGTCATTTGTTTGGTGTTGTAGAGAGAACAACAAAGTTGCGCACTGCCTTGCTGGTAATTGTCTTAGTAGGAATTGTATTTTCTCTTCGGGTTGTATGCCGCCCAATTTTCAATTCTTACTAGATTCTGATGTAATGCGTTGACTTTGTCTTAAATTAAATTGACTCTTGAAAAAAAAAAAAAAAAAGGCTCTGCCTATCTGAATTCTGCAAGCTGTTGCTGAACGTTTCAACCACTGAAAACTGATTTATGAACCAACAAATTTTTAATAACTCCATAGGACCATAATGGTTTTCAGATATGGGGGATGGAAGACGGGACCCACCCAATATACTACTTTTAATTTCTTTGTTTCCATATTTTTGATAATTTCGTACATCTTTAATAAGGAACAAAATGGGCATATCCCGCGGGAAGAAAACCAACAAAAGGAAATCTCCACGAGCCCCCAGAGCAAGCTTTTTCGTCAATATCTCTTTTAATTAAGAAAAATTATTCGCTGCATAGAGGCACCACGACTTAGTGTCCCAGTGGTAGATCTCCACCACCAGACGTTGATACTCCACATCTGACTCGTGATGCATGGTAGAAGGACCTACGGTTCCAAGTGGCGGTGATTCAGGAACGTTGGATAATTAATTTTGGATGGTAATTTTGAACGGTGATTCAGGAATGTTGGATATCTCCTATTTGGATAATTAATTCACCCAATTATCCTCACTTGTCTTATACAAAACAAAAAAAAAAAAATTTCACGCATCGATTTTGGATGGTAGTTGTCCATCGGACATCAGAGTCGACGACCCATATGCACAATAGCCAATGTGTTAACTTGGTTGTATGATTAATTTGGCAGTGATATGTTGCTATAGAATTACGTACTTGTGGTAGCCCTTATAAAATACCGGAATTTAAAAAAAAATGCTTTTCATTCCAAATAAAAATATGAACAAAGTGTGGACTCTCCTTAATTGTGTATAAAATACTAGTCATTGCCTCCTTAATTTAGCTCACACTGTACATAGCACATATTGTGATTGTCCCACAATTGGTAGATAGAATGTTGATTAATTAGACAATCGCGACCAAATGGTGGAATATCAACTGTTAAAGAAATGAATCCCATATTGTTTGGGAGTGGAATGAGAGATCACGTACTTAATAATATTTGAGACTCCACTTATTGCCAATTGATTTTGAGATGGACATAAAGTTTCCACATAGTATCAGAGCGGGGCCTGTTCCACCCCACATTTTATAAAATTTACAATCCACACCCCACGATGACATACCAGCAAAAAGGCTGCACGATGATATGACCCAAAAAGTAGCCACACGTGACAGACCTCAAACTTTGCTGCACGTGAGGTGGGATGTTAAAGAAATGAATCTCATATTGCTTGGGAGTGGAATAAGTGATCACTTAATAACATCTCGGACGTCTCTACTCATTGCCAATTGGTTCTGAGATGGATATAAAATTTCCACATCAACCTCAACTATTTCAAAGTAGTACCATATAAACCACGTTTTTTTTTCCCCTGTACCTGGGGATTTTGAAGAACAAATTTCACCGTCCACTAGCAGAGACCCCGATTAAGCCCAGGTGTTGGTTGTTAGTATTTTCCTAATTGCCTAGGGGAGGAAAAAGTGAAGAATTGGGAGTTCTAGAAATTTTGAACCGAGCAATGCATGCATGAACCAAGTGGAAGGAAAATCTGGAAAGGGACCCTTGGGAGAACCTACTACGTAGTCTACACGTTCGGGATTACATATGCATTGTCAAAGCAATATTTAGTCAATGTCGACTACATATATAATTCTCCTGATCGACAATTAGTTACAATAATACTTCTTCTGTCCCGATTTGTTTGTTCAATCTCGGGTTTTCAACTTATTGAGGAAACCAAATCCTATTTATTGATTTGAAAATTTACATAATCTAATCCATTGATTTTAAATTTAGACAGTTAATTTGGGACATACATAAGTCAAAAAGGGGACAAACAAATCGAGATGGAGGGAGTAATATACTCTCATTACGTGGGAGACAGAATTATCTAGCCGGGCAGTACTCATCTCTCTCGACATGCCTCTGTATATGTTTTACATATTTCTCTCCACCAAAAAACAAGTAAGTGCCGGGATACCACCACGTGGTACTTCGGACCACTTTACAGTCACAAATTTTTATGGAGTACTCTCGGACTGTTGAATAATTACTCGTTTCTCTGTCTCTCTATATATATGTATGAGCCCGGGTGTGTAAAATGAATCGCACGCGGGCTACAGCTAGATCAATATTTTTGACTCGAGGCGCTGGTCAAAGAGACTTGATCAGAGTATGGAGACCAATTTATATGTTGTCTCTGTGAAGGTATTAAAATGAAAAAATAGTCTTCTTCTTCGTCATTTTCGTTTCGACCAAGGCCAGGGTGGTTGAAAACCGTGACAACGATATAAAGATAGAGGAGAACAAATTTAAGGTTCTTAACTCAACGAGGTTGTTCCGAATGCCAATGTTAGACTAGACTAGAGAACAGTGATCTAGAAGCAGAGATGTTTTGCAATAAATACCATCCCGGCCCCAAAATGTATGTCTGGTCTGTAAAACGAGGACTTCAAAATAATGCATTTTTTTCAAGAAAAATTTTCCAAAAAATTCATAAATTAAAAAAATTCATCGATATCTAATGAATTGTTGAAGTAATGTTTTCTTGCAAAACTGTTTACGGAGCAGAATTCCGCGAGTCCAAAATTTTTTAGACGACTGCCACTGCCATAAACTATTTATTCATGGCTCCTCCATGAATAATTGTCTCTCTTTTATTGTACCATCTCCATAAAAGGGATCAAGTGGCACTTCTAGAATTTTGGGTGCTGATGGCAATATTGACGCCACAGAGAGGAAAATTTATGGTGGACCTCGTGATGACAGCATACCTTAAATTCTATGCGGCCCCTCCGTGTAGTCTGTGTAGAATGAGATGAGCTGCAAATGAATTTACAACTGACACGTCAACTTAATGCCCATTTGAAATTTATGGTGGACCTCATGATGACAGCATCCCTTAGTTGTTGCTTGCTCATGCTCTCTCTGTTTTTAGGATCTTATAGAGCAAAAATTTGATTATAAAAATTTTAGAGATAAAAACTAATTATTACCTCTTAGAATAAAATGATAAAAAAATAAAAACTTTCATATTGGTTCAAACGGATTGAAAATCAAAATATTTATTTTTTTCGCCATATTGGTCTAAACAAATTAAGTGTTTCAATTTTCAATATGTTTAAACCGCTGCGAAGAACTTATTTTTCTGATCATTTTATCCTAAAGAGGTCATGATTAAATTTGTCTCTAATCTCTCATAATTCAGTATCTGCTCTATAAGGTCCTAAATGAAGAATAAATACTTATTATGAGACACTAGAGAAAAAAATAAATTATGATCTTTAGGATAAAGGGATTGAAAAAATCAATTTTTCACACTGGTTCAAACGGATTGAAAATTGGAGTACTTAATTTTTTAAACTGCTACAAATATCTTATTTTTTTAATTATTTTATCCTAAAGGATCATAATTAAGTTTTTACTCTACATAATCCTAGAAGGAGGAGAGCATGAGCAAGTAAATTCGTTTGCCACTCATCCCATTCTACACGGAGGGGCTGTGTAGAATTTAACCTCCTTAAAAATTGAGGGAAGATAAGTGTACATCTACCGGATGGAAACCGCTACATGGTATCCATTGTTTTTGGGTTTTTTTTTTTAATTTTTTTTTCAGCGTTGTTTTTTGCTATTTAATGGGAAATTTTTTCAATGCTACGTGCGTACCACGTGTTGTCTGTTCGGCGTATCTGAGCCGTCCATTGCATTTTTGGATGGCTCGGATTTGAAATGAGAAAAATGAGAAAAAAAATTATTGGTATAAGAGGAGAGAGAAAATTTTAATCCGAGCTATCTAAAAATACATTAGAAGACTCGAATGTGCCGAGCACATATCACATGGAATATACTCCCTCAGAGCCGAAAAAAAATTCTCCATTTAATGGAACCGACAATACATCTGAGATCCCACAAATCATCCCGCACGTGCGGGAAAGGTGTATTACCTACTCTAGAACAACCACAAGCAAATCCCAGGGGGTCAAAAGCGTGAGTTTTACGGGTTTGCTTTCTTCCCGTCTAGTGTTAGAGACCTATTCAATACACGTCTATCTAGAAGTAATTAAATCCGCTGATGTCAATAAAAACATTTTGTGAACGAATGGAGAAAGAGGAGTGCTAGGTACTCTTTCAGAGTATCTAGAAATTATTCTAAATTTAAAAATTAATGGTCCAGATTCATTTTAAGTAGTCAAAATAATGTGCTCACGCTACAAAATTCTCGTGACGTACACTTTTTAATTACATTACTACTCCTTCGTAGGTGAAAATCCAATGGAGTAGGAGTATTTATCTGGGAAAGTACTCATCTGCATGCCAGACTGCCTATACCTACACCTATATATATATGCATGGAACGATATACACTTATCTTCACAGCATAACAACACTTGCACTCTCCTTCTCTCTAACATCCATTACCAATCCTAGAACAATCTCCTCTCTCTCTCTCTCTCTCTCTCTCTCTCTCAAATGGCTACATCAACTTCACTTTTTGTCGAAAACCCAACTGAAACTCCTCCTCAGGTATCAAAGCGAGTGACCGTCCAAGCACTGGTGGAATCTTCTGGTCTCGCGTCCATCCCTTCTAACTACTCCTACTTTTCGAATCCTAATGAATCTGCTGCTTCTAACCCCGATGAAGATACATTCCCCATCATTGATTTCTCGTTGCTCACATCTGCTGATTCTCATCAACGCTCCAAAGTCATCCAAGATCTGGACAGAGCCTGCCGAGAATGGGGTTTCTTCATGGTAACTAGCTAGTACACATTATATATACGATGAACTCGTGAAATGCACGTTTTCTAACTACGTATGTCAGGTGGTGTTTCAACTAACCTTCCTTTTTAAAAAGTTTTTTTTCTTCAATTTTCAAACTCAAATATAATGAAAATGAAAAATAATTTTTTGATTTTTCTTACACCGTATAAAAGATCTCAATGAAATCTATCAAACAAGATCCATATTAGTAAGAAAGTTATTTGCATAAACATATGATTTTTGGGCTTTAAATTACCTTCTTTTTTCTAAAACCTTCTTTTTTTGAAGTTGGAACACCCCCTCATATAGCTATTCGAGATGTACCACGGTCTCAGAATTACAACCAAGAAAATTTAAAAAACAATAAATGAGAGAAAGTCCATTTGTACATGTTCATATAAACAATACATGTTCATATCCATTTTTTTTTAATGAATCATCTTTTACCAAAAAAAAATATATACAGAATGTCTGAATGCATTCGATGCACGTGCGGCTCATGGAATAATGAGAGTCCCATGCATTACAACAAACGACTTTAGACGTATTTGTATCAGTATCTAAGCACATAAACTTCTGTACGTATTATGCATAAAATGGGGCAGTTCCGCGAACAACCAATTAAACACCACCCAAAATCTCAATCACATAGTTTTCGATCAAATTTTTATGATCCGAACCATTCAAAGTGTGCAAAATGTGATTTTAAGGGTGCCCACTAGAATCTAGCAAAAAAAAAAAAGACCGGAAAATGCTTTATATGAGCAGTTTTTATATGAACCATTCAATAAAAACCTGTTCAGAAGTGTTTGGGTCAAGCCCTTCTCGGTCATTTTTTTGCCGATTTCTTATGGTACCCTTAAAATCACTTTCTGATGACATTGAGCAGCTCAGATCATTAAAATTTGATCAGGAACTATGAAGTATTTTTTTAGGTGTCTAATTAGATGTCCCCGAAACCGCCCCGTGCATAAAATATATATATATTTTTATAACTCAAGTATCCAGGCTAGTTTATGCTCACCTCCATAATAAATTACGGCGTTTACGTTCACTACTCAAGTAAATCTAAACCATAGGTTATGTGCTTAGGTTCACTAATATATTGATTGAGAATAATTGATTACGTCCCAGTTGAGAATGTAGACCCTTTTCACCGGTATCAATATCAAACTTTTTTTTTTTTTTTTTGCTCGGCAAGTATCAATATCAAACTTGATCGACTCATATAACAATATTGGCTTAACAGTTAACACGTACATCAAATGATTTTAACGTGGTTGGTGTATATCATTAATCATATTTTATGATCTTTTTATTTTATTCTATTTTTGCATGTGCATTTCTGCAGCGCTTGTATGTTCATACATTAATTGATTTCAATTTTTTTTCCCGGGGTTAGCTGGTGAACCATGGTGTGTCAAAGAGCTTGATGAAGCAAGTACTGGAAGGGTGCAATGAATTCTTCAATCTGCCGATGGAGGAGAAGATGGAATTCGAAGGGAAAGACATTTGGAAGCCCATCAGGTTCGGCACCGGGGTCGATGTCAAGGTCGAGAAATTCTTCTTCTGGAGGGATTTCTTGAAGTGCTATGTCCACCCTCAGTTCAACTTCCCCAACAAACCCAAAGGTTTCAGGTACAAATCACATTGACATGTTACCTAAATTAATGCAAGTCCATGAGCAATTTCTGAACACATCTGGTATGGTCTGCTGCCATTGATAGCAACATTTGTAGTCAGTGCACGAATATGGTCAGAATTAAGGCACATTTAATACATGTGCGTCATTGATGGTCACATTTTTGTATTTACGTGGACCTGTCACTATTTTGTCGGTCCTATATGTGTCGGATGATTTACAGACATATCTGAATCTGAATATGCATGTGCACATAAGTGTTGTGCATGAACATTTTATTTCCTTTGTAGAAAAAACTTAATAACTTTTTGACTCTTTCTTACGAATGCACTCAAAACAACTTTTGTCTAAGTATAATTGCAATTACTGAAATACAATGTCACTTGTTTTTCATTTTAGAGCTCGGAATTGAACCAAAACATATTGGTTAAAATTCTGTGAATTTTTATTTTTAATTTTTGTAGCGAGGTTGCAGAAGAATATAGCAAAAGAACCCGAGAAGTGATTAAGGAACTCCTGAAAGGGGTATCAGAGGGCTTAGGATTCGAAGAGTCCTACATAGAGAAGGCAATGAATTTGGACACCGGTTCGCAAATATTTGCCGCGAACCTCTATCCGGTTTGTCCGCAGCCAGAAACTGCAATGGGCATCCCTGCACACACCGATCATGGCCTTTTAACGCTCCTCATTGAGAACGATATCGGAGGCCTGCAAATTCAGCACAATGGAGAGTGGTTCAATGTGCATCCACTTCCCAACTCTTTCCTGGTTAATACTGGCGATCACCTCGAGGTAAAATTCGATCTCTTTCGTATATACTTGTTCAATAGTCGCATCGATCGTTGCATCGGGCACATGCTCAATACCGGTCATCATAAGCTTCTTTGTTTTTATGTGGCCTCATATATTTGGCTTTTGTTGTGAATTAGATACTGAGCAATGGGAGGTACAAGAGTATCAAGCACAGAGCAGTCGTCAACAACAAAGCTACAAGGATATCGATAGCCTCACCACTTGGACCGTCGCTTGACAAGGTGGTTAGCCCTGCACCGGAGCTGATAGGGGGTGAAACCGGCCGTCCTGCTGCGTACTTGCCGATGACGTATAAAGATTATATGGAGCGTCAACTTGACGGGAAACCCTGCTTGGACCATGTTCGAATCCCAGTTGCTTAGTTCGGATATGTTGAGCGATTGTGCTGATATCCTCTGTAGCAATAAAATCACATGTATTTTTATTTATTGCACGAGATAGAAGAATAAGACAGAGGAAGTAGATGGTAATTTACAAATTCTGTACCCGTTTATATTATATGAAAATAAAGTGGTTGGTTTAGATTTTATTTGAGTAACTTGGTAATTTGAATGCGGGATTGGCAGCCCCGTTCCGCTAAAAAAACAAGGACTGTGTTTTTCAAATAAATACTTATTTTTTGTATTAAAGATAATATATTGTGAAAAAATGACGTGTTTCATAAAATGGAAAATAAGTACTTAAAAAATATGAACCTTAGCGAAATGAGAAAAATGTGACTTGGACAAATAGATGACATTAACGATTTCACCTCACGAGTCATGGACACGAAAATACGTACGTACATGATATATAAAAACATGTATATCTATATATGTATCTAGGTCTTTTTCGCCTTTGGGAGAGGGAGGATAACCATTACTTTGCTTCCCTTCCGTCAATATTTATTGCTTCCTTATTCCCACTTTTCTTTTCCCCATGATCCAAGTCTTTCCAAACCACATTCAATCTGTCCATATTTCTTTCTAATTCATGATCTCTCCATATTTCCTTCCTAAACCAAAAACACACTTGACTAATGACTGCCGCACTCAAACGCAATACAAATCAAATTGATTCCTTCCCACGAACCCTAAACAGACTCTCTTTAAAGAAAAATAAAAGTAAATTAAAATTACAACCAGATAAACGGGATAAATACAAATGTGTGTTTTGTCAATGGAATTGCCAATCCAAACTGGACTCGGCCTTTTGGAGTTTACAAAACTTTTGTCAATGTAGTGCTAAATATTGTCTGGCGTGTAACTACAAGGTCAAAATCTCTTATGTGTTGGCGCAATGTCGTACGGAATTTCGTTCCTATTTTAATTGGGATCGCTCCTAAAAAATATTACTCCCTCCGTCCCATTTTCATTATTCATTATTTTGGTTGTCTCTTTTATGTATTTTATCTATATCTTTTAGTGTGAATCTTAAAAAATATACAATACGGATCTTGTTTAATAGAATTTGATTAGTTTTATAATACAAAATTTTTAAAATTATGAAAAATATTAGTTTAAGTGATGCCTAAAAAAAATTCGAGTTACGTATAAACTGACCGAAACACGCTGGCGTAACAAAAAGGAAGAATTTTAGTAGAGTACTATTTGCCCATGCAGTGGTCCAAAAAGGTCGATCGGTCTAAAGTTGCCCTTGAAGTAAGTGACAAATTTTGGATCATTAAAACCAGTACTGCTTAAAAGGGGCCTTTCATTTGACGTTGAAAAATCACACGTAGCACGTAGTAGCGAGTAAACTTGGGTTGACGTATGAGATGAGACCTTTGAAAGACGAATGGAAAAAAAAAATGCAGATGTCATTAAAAAGCAGGTATTTTTGACCACATAGCAGTACTGGTAATACATTTTTGGTGCTTGCTTTTTCCCACTTTAATTCCCACCGTTTTATTTGTTTGGGTTTTCCTTTTCTTCTAGATGTATTGTCCATCTTCGATAAAAAAAAAAAAAACAAAAGATGCATTGTCCCGTCCCTATACCACAGTCTCTTTGACTCTTTCTAGTTTCTGTTCCCATTCTGCTATCTCTACAGCTCGCTTTCACCCCTCCCCTAATTTCGGTACAGATTATTAACAAAAAATGAGTTTAACTCTTTCTTGGAAGAGTCTTTTAAAATCCAAACTGTTCAAAACGCTTTTGGACAGTGAGATTGAGAGTGGTGTGAAGAAGTGGTGAAAATGAGCGGTAGGTATAGACTTTTCGTTGACATTATTAGCACAGTGAAAAATCTACGTAGAATTAATCAC
Organism: Rhododendron ovatum; assembly: GCA_019656835.1. Classification (NCBI taxonomy): domain Eukaryota; kingdom Viridiplantae; phylum Streptophyta; class Magnoliopsida; order Ericales; family Ericaceae; genus Rhododendron; species Rhododendron ovatum. Next base: position 9,701,299 of record CM033802.1, on the reverse strand, counting down.
AACGAAAAAAAGTCAAATTCAAATTTGTTTTTCCGAGACAAATTTAAAAAGTCAAATGCTTTGAGCAAAACCTACGCAGAATTAATCACAACGAAGAAAACCAACTTAAAAAAATTAAGTTACAACAAGTTCAAAGCTCCATTTAACAGTACAGGTCAAAACCAACTGGGGACTAACTCAATCGGTCAAGAAACTCTTATATCTTACTAGGAGATCAGAAGTTCTCTTCGTATTTGTTGGGATTATTTTCTTCCCCTAAATATTAATGCGGCTAGTAGTTGGGTGGACTTATACTAATTGTTGATTTGTTTCGAATTATTTCTCACACTGTTGGAATTAGTAATTGTGAAATTGTGTCCAGTTTCATGTAATTTCTTATACTTGTATTCTTCGATCTAGGGCTTGACAAAAAAATAAATATCTGAGGTCACAACTTGTGTAAGCTATATCTGTATTTGCAGTGGGAAATTGAAATTATGATCAATTTGAATTTTTGTCCAAAACAAAGTAAACCAACTGGCCCTTTCACCGGACCGCCGCCCCACTCTCGCCGTGAAATTATGGCAACACAGTAGAGTACTTAAGTAGCTATGGGTCCAGAATAAGACTCCGTCCTGATTGTGATAATAACGTAACGGGAGTTGGTTTGAAACTTACCATGGAGTAATTATGTGGCTGTTGAAGTTGATAGTAGATTAGAAGGGAAATAAATTAATGAATAAATTGTACATTTGAAAAAATAATAATTTAATGATGCAAGACAATCTAGAAAAGAGTTGGATATATACTCCCTCTGTCTCTTTTTACAAAATCAAGAAAAAAAGTTAGGTCGTTGGATTACAATTGCGAGCACACCAAAACCAGGGATATGATCTTTGTTTATTTCGAAATATATCGTCCAATTGACTTAAAAGAACAATAAAGGGCTGTGTTTTATGATGGAACTAACATGTACGTATTCTAGAAGGCAAGAGCTACTAGATGAACGGTTTGGATAGTTTATTTTTTGGGTCCAAGATAGTGCCGATATAGTTTCGCTTGGTGACGTTGAAAAGGAAAATGGAAGGTAGTTGTACAAAGCATCAACGAAAAGTGGCTATAATAATTGGAAAAAAACGTATCCAATGCTTGCGACACGCCATAAATTCGTCTGCGATGACGTTCCAGGTTTTTACTTGTATGGATTTGGTCTGTCCGCGACGGGAAATCTAGTAATTCTTTGAACACACATTCATAAACTTGAAGTTGTTGTGAACGTACACTCAAGAAATTCAATGAGCAGGTAGATTCATGAGCTATATCAGTCATACGTTTTGAATGAGTTTTACTGCTTCATGAGAGATGTTATCTTCAAAATGATTTAACGCACCATAAATATCAATCATAAACTCAAAGGATCAGCTTGAGGTGTCCAAGAGGAATTGACGCCACTAACCCAAGGGGTTGGCCTAGTGCGGGGACGAAAACCAGGAATTCAGTATAGGCGCCGGGTTAATTTCGATAGGAAATTTTACATGGTTATTTCCGCGCTAATTTTTTACATATTGGCATTGCATTTCAACTTAACGTACACTACAACAAAATAGACCTTTTGCTACACTATTCTTGGGGCATTTTACAAAGGAATGCCTTATTAGGTATCTGACGAGACACCGGCTGAAAAGTGCCCTGTTAAATTGAGTTAAGGGTGTTCTACTTTCTAAAAAAGAAATTTTTAGAAAATGAATGTAATTTCAAGCTCAAAAATCATGTGTTTACACAAATAAATTTTCTACTAATATAAATCTTGTTTGATAGATCTCATTGAGATCTCTTAAATGATACAAAAAAATTTAAAAATTTATTTCTCATTTTTATTATATTTGAGTTTAAAATTACCTTCTTTTTGAAAAAGAAGTTTTAAAAAGAAAGCAGAACGGGGCCTTATTAGGATAGTTTGCAACTTTTTTTTTTGATCCGCGGATAGTTTGCAACTTGAACGCACGTACTTTAGTTATCTACGACGGTGTCGTATTTGAGGAGAATAGAATGCCTCACAAATATCGTTGTTTATTCCACATATCCAAAAAGAACTGTAAGACCAGAATTGTTCAATAAATGCAATCTAATTTCTCATCTCAACCAAAATTCAAGCCACCAATGACATTGCTAAACAGAATCTCCCTCAACCGATTTTTAAAAAACAAATATCTACAGCCTTTATTAATTACCCAAATTCAACAATGCTTTTCAAAGCTAATAATCGAAATAACCCTAGTCTCACTTTCCAAAAGAACATATAATAAACATTACCACCTCAATTTTTTTTTTTCTTTTTTGAAATTCACCTCGCATATTGAAGACTAACTCCATGCACTAAACCAAAATCTAATACTACCGAATCTTGCATTAAAATTTTCTCTCGTCACTTCAGACCAAGTCTTTAAATTATCACCAAAAGTAAGAGTTTAACCTCTCTTAGCAAATAAATCAAGAACCTCAAAACTACTAATGATCAAGTCGGTAAAACTCCATAACTCTAATCACATAAGTTTGCCCACACAATTTTTCTCCTGCCAAACCTTTCCACAATTTCACGACAGCAATACATAATGCGTTAAACTCTCAAATCACCACTGGTGCACTCCATAACTTTATTCTCCAATCAACAAATAAACTTTTGCAATCTCCTTTCATATATAATTTTACAAACCCAAGCACTCACATCTGATCTAGTCATAGCCCATTACATGTCCACTACAAAAAAAAAAAAAAAACACTCATAATCTCACCAAGACCTTTCCATTGCCAAGCTCTCAAAACAGAACTACTACTACTACAATTAGACAAACTCACAATTCAGCAATCAACTACTCCCACTTTATATTCACTTGGATCATCTGAGGTTTTTTTCTTATCGGATGAAACGATGAAATATTGGAATCCTCACCAATCTTACCTTTATCCATCTCCTAATAAATTTCAACAAACTGATTTGGTATTTTCTTAGATTAACAAAATTATTGACTTCTCTTAACATTAAATAACCAAATCTCTACTAAGATACTAAGAATAGGAACAAAGGATCAATCAAAGAGTAACAATTCAAGAGTATCTAGCTATCTAGAATGTATAGAGCATTACAAAATAAGAAAATCTTAGCACACACTCCCACAATTCAACAAGCCCATTGTCCATACCAACTTGTAGCAGTCTTCTAAGTTACATTCTTAAGTCAATCTCCAAGTATACTACCACCAATACTAATTCTTCAGATTCAATAACATTATAGTCCTACTCCATCCAGTCACCAAGGTACTTGTAAAATATGTATGATAATCGATCCCAATAATAAATAAAATCACTTGCTATAATCTTCTCCAATACACTATCCAAAACCTACAAAAAATAACGTTACCGCAATTGTGTCACCCAATGACTATTAACTCCTTAATACTATGTGGGTACCGATACGCTTCAAATAACAAACATTCTCACAAATGGTTGTAGGACTCTGGGGACTTGAACCTCCACTAAATGCAAATATTCCAAATTTGTAGAAGAATGAAAATATTTTTTTTCCTTGAAACATGGCTCTGATACCACAATTGTCACACCCCAAAAATAAGAAGTGACCGGTCGTGCACCATAAAGCCAACTCATGAAACACGTAGCCTAGAATTAAATAAGTTGTCGAAAAATAATTATTATTTTTATTAATTAAATCCAAAGCCAAATAAATCTCAACCATAAATATGGGGCAAAACCATCCCATGAACCAGTCAATAAAAATTTACCACCACCAATATAGTAATCTCATTTTACTCAAAAGCTAGCTATACAAAGTGCGAAAGCGATGATTAAAATCTTTATACTAAATGCAACATCATATGGAGGTCAATATAAAGAAATTCCCGAGATACCGCCAGAGTTCTTACCTAACTCCTCAACTTGTCTGGAAAAGAAGTTGGATAAAAATCTGTCAACTGATGAGCTCAGTGAATAACAAGTATGTATATTAAATAAAGTTGAAAGCGGGGATGAAAATAATTTACCATCAAACATAACTTGGTATACGAGTTGTCCAACAGAATAATAAATTAATCAATGAAGAATTTAACCAATAACATTCTTAGAAGTTATCACAACATGAACTCCATCAATAATGGTGAACCACAATCAAACAGTACTATGACCAAAATAAATCTCACCAAAATTGAATCCAATATTATCAAACTTAGAGTCACCAGGGTTAGCAACCCGTGGTATTTTTTCCTAAGACGATTCGGCGAAAGAAAGCCATTGAGTATTAGGGTCACCGGCCTAACACGATTTTTTCCCCAATGGTCAAGGTCACCAACGCGAAGAGGATTAATTTCCCTGGACTTCCGAAATAAATGTTCCCATTAATATCCACCAAGTTCTCACCCAAAAATAATATTAATAATTGATCTCAGAAAATTCATCGCATGCCAATTTATAGAACTTATAAACAGTTTTGAGTCTCCGAATAACATTCATATAAATTTCTGAAGGAGATATTTCTAAGGGACACAGGGATCTTTTGAAACTACACAAAAATGTTTGACGGATTCCTAAACCTAAAATAATGGGTTGCCCCAAGCGTAGGGCTGAGACCGACGTAGCACAATATCCGGTAAGACCGGAGTCGAATCCACAGAGACGGTAATGTGTACTGACTCAAAAACTCAAGTTGTTAGTATTTAAATTGGCTCTTAGGTAGCTATCCTTTGTCTTTCGATGCTGAGATTAATAAACCTAGAAAATTGTTTGGTTTTTTCAAATAATTAAAAAGAATGTATGGTCGTAGAGTTCATTGCACTCACAACCAATCTTGGACTTATTTGTTCCATTCAGTGTATTCAAAACGTTCGACTTTAGAGAGAAAAAGTTACCCTGAAAGATGCAAACCTTAATGGTCGCTGTTTACTCATGCGCAGTGGAGAATAAGTTTTGGTCCCCCATTCTCCCGTTCACATGGACTCCGACGTTGCCCGGGTTCGTCTAACGAACGTACTTTACTAACCTAAAATTGCATTTTCATTATTATTTTGAAATAGGAGCAGAACGCGTCCGATTTAGCCGCGGTGTGCTAGTCACCCCGTGACTCTACCTATACGACTACTCACTCATTATTAAGCAAGAAACGAAAGACAACCTAATTTAAAACATGCTTCTATTGCTAAAGATAGAAACTAAACAAAAGATCAAAGTTCAACAAGACCCAACAAACAACTTTAATAAAGAAAGAAAATCAATACGAGTTATCGAAGTAAGAGTAATCGAACAGAGCTTCAAAATTTGAAAGGAAAAACAACCGAAGCAATATTGGTCTGTTTTCTGCCCTGGGTCGCGAGACCTCCCGGTAGCTGAGGTACGAACTTCGAAGCCTTTTACGCAGCTTTCCTCCTCGGCCTTTTTGTCCTGTGATAACGTGAAAACAGATCCTCCGTAAAACCCTTCTTTCTCCTTTTTATAAATCATAAGTGGGCCCGCCACCTAGACTCCCCAAAATTGATTTAAGAATCCGATTAACCTTTAGTCATACAAAATGCCTTTGGGGCCACCAAGAAAATAATGAATTATATGTCCAAATATAAGTATTAAATGCACAAAATCTTATCGGCATCTTGTGGTTGCTTCGGGTACGAACTTCTGCCCACTGGAGTTAATTCAATCATGGACTTTATTTGACCATAGAGAATTCGACTTTGCGCTTTATGCACCCGAAGGCCTAAATAATACGGAGTAGTTGTTATCATTATTTCCCTGCAAATTAATAATTCAACATGAATGACCAAAAAGACAATAATAATTTCCAATTAAGCGCAACTAACGACCGAAAAGCATAAATAAAGGGGCCTAAATGAGTACATTTATGCACCTATCAGTAACATAATTAATTACTCACCTGAGTCCAAATGTACTGCAATGGAACAATGCAAAATAAGGCTAACCTGTGAAAAACGAATGACATAATTACTAGCTATATCAAGTATAGAGATAACTATATAAGCTAATTAGGTCTACCAATAAAGAATTAACTAAATAACTCTAGAACTAAAACCCAACCTTAGATTGTAACCAAACCAAACTTAAAATATCTAATGTACGCCACCTGATTCTCATCCAATACATCCAAATCACAAAATTTTCTATATAAAAAATCCTATCAGCAAAAGATGTCCTCACTCATCACAACATGCTTGACGATTTCTTAGTCCTAAAATAATGGGTTGTCCCAAGCGTAGGGCGGAGACCGACGTAGCACAATATCCGGTAAGTCCGGAATCGAATCCACAGAGACAGTAATGTGTGCTATCTAAAAATTCAGGTTGTTATAATTTAAACGGGCTCTCAGGTAGCCACCCCTTGACAATTGATTGAGATTTAATTAAAACCTACGAAATTAATTGTACTTTTCAGAAAATTAAAAGGAAGGTACGGTCGTAAGATTCATAGCACTCGCAACCAGTCCGGATTAACCTGCTCCATTCAGTATTCTTAAAACGTTCGATTTTAGTGAGGAAAAGATACCCCGAAAGATGCGAATCCTAATGGTCGCCGTTTACCCATGCGCAGCGGAGAATGAGTTTTGGACCCCCATTCTCCCGTTCACATGGGCTCCGACAATACCCGGATTCGTCTACGGAAAGTATTTTACCAAACTAAAATTATCTTTTTCACTATTTGAAAATAAGAGCAGTGTCCGAACTGGCCACGGTGTGCTAATCACCCCGCGACCCTACCCATACGACTACTCACTAATTATTGCATAAAAAATAGAAGAAACCCTAAAATTAATCATGCTTTTTAATACGTGAGATAAAAAAAAAAAAAAAGATCCAAACCAAACAAGAACCAACGAATAACTTTTATTGAGAACAGAAATTAAAACAACTTACCGAAATACGAGTAATTGAACAAAGCGTTAAAAACTTGAAGGAGAGACCAGAAGAAAATCAAACAGTATTACGAACGAAAAGAATCGGCAACAGTAGCCCTTTCAGCGGCAGTAGCTTTTTTTCTTGGAGAATGATACTCCCACCGAAGGGAGTTCCACCGCGCCGCCCACCGCACCGCCTCCGGGTCCACTCCGGCCACCAGACGTCCGATCCGAACCGTCCAAAAATTTAAAAAAAAAAAACCGAGTGGGCCCTCGCGAGAATTAACGGCATCCGATGTGTATAAGTGCTCGATCCAAACTTCCATTTTTAATGGCTCGGAATTTCAATTTTTAATGGATCGGATCATCTGATTTTTTGAAGTTCGGATCGAGTACTTACACACTTCGGATGCCGTTAATTCTCGCGTAAGCCCACTCGATTTTTTTTTTTAAAATTTTTGGACGGTTCGGATCGGACGTCTGGTAGCCGGAGTGGGCCCGGCGGCGGTGCGGTGGGCGGCGCGGTGGAACTCCCTTCGGTGGGAGTATCATTCTCCTTTTTTCTTCTTTTTCTTTCGTACAAAAGCTGCTCCTTTTCTTTCTATTCCCACGGCCCTGAAGACCTAGGGTAAAAAGTGGTTTTTATAGGAATTGAAATGAAGAATCACATAGAGGCCCTTAGGTTTCATCTTCATTGCGCTTTGACCCCAAACTTTTGCTAACTTCTGTCTTTACCCCAAAATCTTGAAAATCGAGCTCGAGCAACCTTTATACATAACAACAAATAATAACAATCAGTTAACAAAAATAAAAGACTAATAAATATAGATTGGAGAGCCAAAATATACATATTTTGGCACTTATCACAACACTAGATCACACCTCAATTCAATTTCTTGCACCACCTCCACCAACCAAATTACCACTTTGGCCATCACAACACATGCACAAACCATGCACAGCGCGCGCGCGCACTCTTTCTCTCTCTCTCTCTCTCTCTCACATCATCACGCCACACCCACAAATAAAATCCATTGCACTATTTCAATACCAGTACTCGATCCATGTACCCGATTGTGTTTCAAAAGAAGATATGAGAGATGAATAATATTACTTCAAGTGAAATCCAAAGAAAATCTCCTTCCAAATTTTGGCTGCCGCATCTCTCTTACTGCGTCTCTCTCCTAACGTCATATGTTACCTAATTATTATAACCCTAGTTTCATATTACTGACCCACATTCTTCCCAAAATAATAGGTAACCATTTAATAAAAGTATTTAATACGGTACAACACCAAATACTAAAACTATTTAGACTTGTACACCAACACTATAATAGTGCCGACAACAATTATACTATGTGAAGAGAGAGAAAATATTAATTAGGATCCAAACTATAAAATCCTTTTTTTTATTACAAAAATATAGTTAGTAGGAATAAGAAAAGATGGGGGTGTAACACTGCCTCCTCAACCTCTGTCCCTACCTTGTCATCTATCAGCTCTGCTTGTTGTAGAGTGATTTTCTAATGAGACCTTCAATACTTGTTCCTCTCTCTCTTGTTGGTTAATTTTTTGCTTATGAACCAACAAAGAACTCTGTAATTCATCAATTGAAAGTTCATCAATATCATTAGCTTCTTCTATTGAACAAACAACAAAATTAAATTTTGATGCAATGGATCGAAGAATCTTTTCAACAACGGTGACGTCGTCGGTCTTGTTGCCATGGATCCGCATATTGTTGACGATTGTCATCGTTCTTGAAAAATAATCTGTAACTGACTCTCCTGATTTCATTCGAAGCATTTCGAACTCCGAACGAAATGCTTAAAGCTGCAGCCTCTTTGCCCTTGCTAATCCTTGGTACTTCTTCTTCATAGAATCCCAAATATGCTTGGCGCTGTCCTTGCAAAGAATGGTTTCGGAGTGATCAATAGTTTGGAAGAGATAATTCTTTGCTTTGAGACCTTTCAACTTCAACCCTTCAAACTATGCCTTTTGCGCATTTGTCAACACAACACTTTTGGCTTGTTCTGCTACTCCAGAAACAACCATCGTCTAGTATTTTTTGGAGAGCATGCTCCAATGATCATAGTGACCATCAAAGCGTGCAATGGCTAGCTGCACAAAAGTTTTTGAAGCCATCGTTCTCCTATGATGCTGCACAGCGGAAAAACAAGTGAAGTAGAAGTAAAGCAGTAAAGCTGCTGCTATACCCACTCTCTATCTCACTTTTCTCACTCAGTGGCTCTGATACCTCTATAGAATATTGGAAACAAGAGACTGAATGAGATTGAATTTTATTGCTTAAACTCAATACATTGACTCATGATAACATGCATGCTCTATTTATAGAGCTAATAACCAACAGTTAACTCCTAACAAAGTGCTAACAAACTCAGTAAATCGTACAACAAACTCCAACTTACTCCTAAAGACTAGGTAAAAGATAGATTTTCCTAAAGACTAGGACAATAAAATAACTGACTCACGGCATTTGCCAACACTACCTACACCTATACATATGCATGGAACGCTATACGCTTATTATCTTCACAGCATAACACTTACGCTCTCTTTCTCTCTCATCCATTACCAATAGAACAATCTCTCTCTCTCTCTCTCTCTCTCTCTCTCAAATGGATCCAGAATCTTTTGTAGAAAACCCAACTGAAACTCCTCCTCAAGTATCAAAGCGAGTGACCGTCCAAGCACTGGTGGAATCTCCTGGCCTCGCGTCCATCCCTTCTAACTATTCCTACTCTTCGAATCCTAACGAATCTGCTGCTTCTAACCCCGATGAAGATACATTCCCCATCATTGATTTCTCGTTGCTCACATCTGCTGATCCTCATCAACGCTCCAAAATCATCCAAGATCTGGACAGAGCCTGCCGCGAATGGGGTTTCTTCATGGTAACTACTGGAGTAACTAGCTAGTACACATTATATATATGACAAAATGCACGTTTTCTAACTACGTATGTCATATAGCTATTCGAGAAGTACTATGGTCTTAGAATTACAACCAAAAAAATTATAAAAAAAATTACAGAGAGTCCATTTGTACATGTTCATATACAGTGTGTCTGAATGCATTCGATGCACGTGCGGCTCGCGGAATAATGAGAGTCCCATGCATTACACGTAACGACTTCAGACATATTTGAATCAGTATCTAAGCACATAAACCACTACAAGAAAAATTCAATTGGGTGACGAATGAAAATTATTATAAATTGCATGTTTTTCGTCACAAATAATATAGGTGACGAAAAAAATTTGTCGAGGATTCCTACCTGGTCACGAAATCTATTTTTCGTTACCTATAGTGCCTTTTGATGACGAAATATTTCGTCACCAAAAAGTGAATAATTGGTGACGAAATTTTTTTTCTCACTTATTATGCTTTTTGATGATGAAATTTTTTGTCATCAATTATTCCTTTTGGCGACGAAAAAATCGTCACTGATGGGTCACATCGGCAATGAAATTTTTCGTTGCAAAAGATGTTTTCATATGGAGAAAAAAATTCTTATTTCTTGCTCCTATTGGGTTTCGAACCCGAGTCACTTGAGTTTTTCGCACAAATTCCGACCAACTGCACTACACACAATTTTCAATAAATAGTTGAAATATCTAATATATAACACATATGTTTAACATGAAAATATATTTCGAATGTAATTTTGAACCTTTAAACATTAAAATTAGTAATTTTGATAAACATGAATGTTGTAGGCAATTGAGTTATTGTTCAAACCCAATTTGAATTATCTCAATCGGATTTTTTTGTAAAAAGTTATGTCCGAAATACATTTAGTGACAAAACGCAATTCATAAATTTCGTTACAAAAGGTACCTATTTGACGACGAAATATATTTTTCGTTGCTAAAAGAGTTAAAATGGTGACGAAATTATTTTTCGTCACCAAAGTTAAGCATTTGTTGACGAAATAAATATTTCGTTACTAAATTGCTCTCATTTGGCGACGAAATATATTTTTTGTCACCAAATGATTATCTTTGGCGACGAAAAATAATTTCATCACCTTTTTTAAGCTTTCGGCAACGAAAAATATATTTCGTCGCCAAATGGGTACCTTTGGTGATGAAATTTTTTTTTTTGTCGCTAAACAGGTATAATTGGTGACGAAATTATTTTGTCACGGAAGTTGTCAAAACAGTGACGAATATATTTTTTCGTCGCCAAATATACTCATTTAGTGATGAAATTAAATTTCGTCGCCACTTTTTCGTCACCAATTTTCATTTTTCTTGTAGTGAACTTTTGTACGTATTATGCATAAAATATGTTTTTTTTATATAACTCAAGTATCCGGGCTAGTTTACGCGCACTTCCATAATAAATTACCGCGTTTACGTTCACTACTCAAGTAAATCTAAACCATAGGTTGTGTGCTTAGGTTCACTAATATTGATTGAGAATAATTGATTACGTCCCATTTGAGAATGTAGACCCTTTTCATCAGTACCAATATTAAACTTGACTCATATAACAATATTGGCTTAATAAATCAAATTATTTTAACGTGGTTGGTGTATATCATTAATCATATTTTATGATCTTTTTATTTTTTTTCTATTTTTGCATGTGCATTTCTGCAGCGCTTGTATGTTCATACATTAGTTGATTTTTATTTTTTTTCTGGGATTAGCTGGTGAACCATGGCGTGTTAAAGAGCTTGATGAAGGAAGTACTGGAAGGGTGCAACGAATTCTTCAATCTGCCGATGGAGGAGAAGATGGAATTCGAAGGGAAAGACATTTGGAAGCCCATAAGGTTCGGCACCGGGGTCGATGTCAGGGTCGAGAAATTCTTCTTCTGGAGGGATTTCTTGAAGTGCTATGTCCACCCTCACTTCAACTTCCCCAACAAACCCAAAGGTTTCAGGTACAAATCACATTGACATGTTACCTAAATTAATGCAAATCCATGAGCAATTTCTGAACACATCTGGTATATATGGCCTGCCATTGATAGCAACATTTGTAGTCTGTGCACGTACGGATATGGCCGGAATTAAGGTACATTTAATACATGTGCGTCATCGATCAATTTTTGTATTTACGTGGACCTTTCACTATTTTGTCAGTCCTATATGTATCGGATGATACAGATCAACATATCTGAATCTGAATATGCATGTGCACATAAGTGTTGTACATGAACATTTTATTTCCTTTGTAGAAAAAACTAAATAGCTTTTATTTGGACTCTTTCTTACAAATGCACTCAAAAATTTATCTTCTATGTTTTTGACAGTTGTCTATGTATAATTGCCATTACTGAAATACAATGTGACTTGTTTTCATTTTAGAGCTCGGAATTGAACCAAAACATATTGGTTAAAAATTTTGTGAAATTTTTTTTTTTAAATTTTTGTAGTAAGGCTGCAGAAGAATATAGCAAAAGAACCCGAGAAGTGATTAAGGAACTCCTGAAAGGGGTATCAAAGAGCTTAGGATTCGAAGAGTCCTACATAGAGAACGCAATGAATTTGGACTCCGGTTCGCAAATATTTGCCGCGAACCTCTATCCGGTTTGTCCGCAGCCAGAAATCGCAATGGGCATCCCTGCACATACCGATCATGGCCTTTTAACCCTCCTCATTGAGAACGATATCGGAGGCCTGCAAATTCAGCACAATGGAGAGTGGTTCAATGTGCATCCACTTCCAAACTCTTTCTTGGTTAACACTGGCGATCACCTCGAGGTATTATTCGATCTCTTTCGTATATACTAGTTCAAAGAATCAAAATTAGCATCGATCGCTGCATCGGGCACATGCTCAGCACGTGCTCAATACCGGTCATCATAAGCTACTTATTTTTATGTAGCTCATACATTTTGAGTTTTGTTATGAATTAGATACTGAGCAATGGGAGGTACAAGAGCATCAAGCACAGAGCAGTCGTCAACAACAAAGCTACGAGGATATCGATAGCCTCACCACTTGGACCGTCGCTCAATACGGTGGTTAGCCCTGCACCGGAGCTGATAGGAGGTGAAACCGGCCATCGGGCCGCATATTTGCCGATGACGTATAAAGATTATATGGAGCGTCAACTTGAGGGGAAACCCTGCTTGGACCATGTTCGAATCCCGGTTGCTTAGTTCGGATAAGTTGAGCGATTGTACTGATCTCCTCTGTAGCAATAAAATCACATGTATTTTTATTTATTGCCCGAGAGAGATGAATAAGATAGAGGAAGTAGATGGTTTACATGAAAATAAAGTGGTTGGTTTAGATTTTATTTGAGTAACTTGGTACTAATTTTAATGCGGGATTGGCACCTCCGTTCCGCTAACAAAAATAAGTACTGATTTTTTGAATTAAAGGTAATGTATTGTGAGAGGATAACGTGTCTTGTAAAATGGAAAATAAGCACTTAAAAAATAAGAATCTTAACGGAACGGGAAAAATGTGGCTTGGACAAATAGATGACATTAACGATTTCAACTCATGAGTCATGGACATGAAAATACATACGTACATGACACATAAAAACATGTATATCTATATATGTATATCTATATAGATATTTTTGTATATTACCTTATGGACCCTATTACATACCCACGTGTGAGTGGCCGTAAAGAGTATATACAATATCAAACTTGAAAAACACTAGCTCGCCTAGATATATCAACCCAATCGCACAACGAAAAGCAATAAATAGAGGAACACGAGATATAACGAGATATACATGGAAAATCTTTAAATGGGAAAAAAATCACGAGAATAAATCAAGATATTATACTCAACGTGTAGTTTTTTTTTATCGGCAAAAATAAAACTTTGTTAGCTCATAACACGAAGTACAAAACTAATAGGGTCATGGATACACTGGCCTGGCCATCTATGATCCTCATCTTCTAACAATACGGAGGAAAACTGATGGGAAAATGACGGCCAATGACGTATTTTGATAATTGATATCCGCTAAGGACATTTTTAGTATTAACAAATGTTCTTAGCTTGTTCTTGACGGGTATTAATTATCAAAACACGTCGTGGACCGTCATTTTCCCAATTGATCTAGACCCAATAGGCTGAGTCTAAGCCAGGGCAATCCAAAAACGGCTCGGGTTGGAAAGTAACCCACCCCCACCCCCCAAACACGCAAACCTCACAGTCCAAACAAAAACCTACCCCTGCAAAAAAGAAGAAAAAACCCCTAAAACTTAGCCAACCTAAAGACTCCACTGGACCACTCCTGCCACCACCACAGCCCATAAAAACCATTGGACAACAACACCCAAAACTCCGGCCAAACCGCAAATCCTCCAACCTCCGCCTTCCAAAACGCCCCACAACCACAAATACTCAATGTATAGTTGCAAGCAAATTTACCGACAATTATGAATCCTCACCAATTGCCCTAATTTCTACTTGCTGAATCATCGTTCACCACACCCACTGCTTTGATTGCTGCTGTCTTAAATCCACAAGCCTTTTTTTTGCCTCCTAAAAATCCGCTGAAGGACTTTTTATTGCCTAGGAATCCTCCTTAGGTCTTCTCTCAATCTTGTAGTTGTTGATGAAATAACTTGTATCTGTATTCCAAGCACAAACGGAGAAACATTCTCAAATAACCCTAGACATGTTTCTGGGTCTTTTTCGCCTCTGGGAGAGGGAGGATGGTGTCACCAATAATTATGAACTAACTGATGCGTATTTATAGAGATAGCTGAAAATATTTTGCTTCAGCAAAATTCC